>JAJTUP010000089.1:0-241464 GCA_021399435.1 Diaporthe sp. PMI_573 | reverse complement strand
TAAAGATAATAAGATAAAGAATCTAAATTACTACCCCCTTTACCTCAACCTACTATACAAAATAAAATATATATCGATTTAACTAGTAAACCCCTTTCGCCAAAAAAGAAAAATCAAAGAAAGATTAAAGAGAAACAAATATTAAATTCTTTTTTTCCAGCTAATAAGATTAATTATAATACTAATAATAATACGGATAATAATTTAAAAGAAAAAATAGAAAGATATATAAAAGAAATATCTAAACCTGAAGATATAAGTAAATAATATATTAAATTTATTAAATATTTATAGTTTACTAATCTTTATTATTAATAGTTTTTAATCTTAAGTGGTAGGAATTAAATAAAACCCTATATCCTTATTTGTCAATATTAGCTATTAAATATTTAAATATTCCAGCTACTTCTGCCGCTATTAAAGGAAACTTTAATAGTAGTACAAATATTATTACTAAAAGGCGTACTAATTTAAAACATGAGACGCGAAAAGAATTATTGATTTTAAAATATAATAAAAAAGAAAAAGAATCGCTAAAAATTAAAAAACAGCCAGATTTATATAAAGATTCATCTAGTAAATCTGAAATAGATTTAGAGGAAGGAAATAATAGTAACTTTAATTAATGTATTTATTAGTATTTATATATTTAAATATTAAAAGTAAAGAGAAAAAACGTTAAAAGATTTAAAAGAAATAAAATAGTTTAAATTAGTTAAAGCTTTAGTTAAACACCTTAGTATACATTAATACTATTAATATTTAATTATATAAATATCTTATTTAACATTAAAAATATTTTTATTATAATTCTATATAAACTAATAGTCTAAACTATTATTATTATTACTATATATACTTTTAAATCTATTTTATATTTATATAGGTTTAAAAAAATAAAATACTTTAAAGTATAGAAAAACAGTTATTTAAAAATACTAAAAATATATATTAGCTCACCCTAACTATACTATACTAAAAAAAAAGACCCTAACCCTAATTTAAGCTTCTCTCAGAAGCACAATTACTACGGCGACCCTTCTAAACATACCTACGGTGCATACAAATTTGCCGCTAAGAAATAAAGACTTTTTCACAGTCTAGACATAAGTAACGCCTAAGGTTTCCATCAGCATAAAAAAACTATTAATAAATTAGTATATATTATTAATAAAGGCTAAAAATATCGCCTATTTACTTACATTATACTACATAGTATAGCCGTAAATATAATTAACAGTGTCGATAAATGTACGTTCTAGATGCTTCATTAAAAAGCAATTCTATGCAGGATTAAGACACGTTTTCTGGTTAATTTGCTGCCACCAATGCTAAATAATAGTTAGTATATATAGTACTTAGAAAAATAGGGTTAGGGTTATTACTTACTTCTTTAGCAAAACGACTAGATAGTAGAGGTTGGTTACAATTATATTTATCGGCTAGGGCTTCAAATTCCTCGTCTATTAGATGCTATAATAAAGATAATAGTTAGTAAAATATATTATTAAATACAGAAAAGAAGCAGCTATTTCTGGGTATACTTACGGTAAGGGTATCTACTTTCTGGATAAAGACGTCGCCAGCAAAAGAGGGGGGTTCGATATTGAGAAGATCGGTAAGATTTAATTCGTCAACTTCGAGTGGAGCCGTGGAATACTACATATAAATTATCAATAAATAGAGCAAAAAAGGGCTATTTAATAATATATAACATACCCAGAAAAACGGATGGTCAGGATGGTTAGAGTCAATACCAACGTTTGGTTCGACGGGAGATAAAGGTTGAGGCAAGGGAGGAAGAGGATATTAAGCCGCAAGCTAGTAAATAAATTAGGGTTAGGGTAATTAATAGTTTATAGGGTTAATTACCTGTAATTCAGCTAGCTGAATAGTTGTTTGAGCTAGCTTGGTATCCTGAATAGGAGGGTAAGGCTAAAAAGAGATATTAGAAAAAGAATATTAAAAGAAAGAAAAGAAAAGATTTACTATAGTCTCGGGCTTTTGTATTGGTTGAAGAGGGTTATAAGGGGTATTTTCACGCCCTTAAAATCCAGATGGCCCCTATAATATATTAGTATAAAAGGAAATAGAAAAAAAGAAGAAAAAAGAAAGAAAAATAAGAAAAATAAGAGAAACATACATAATAGGGGGGATTGCCAGGGTTGTATGGCATATCGGCAGTACTTAAGTGAGGGTTAGGGTTCTATAATACTGTTAGTAATAATAAAAAAAGAAAAAAAGAAAAAAAACGTACGGTAGGAGGTAGAGTGTCGACAATAGAGTCGATAAAAGTGGAAAAAGCGAGCTTTAAAAGCTCGGCTTGAGCACGACGGGTAATGTAGGAAGACATTGTAAATAAGGGTTAGGGGTAAGAGATATAAGTGTGTTTTAAGTAGTAGAGTAGTAGGTAAGATGTGTTGAATCGATAATAAAACGATAGAGAGGAAGGAAAAAAGAAAAGAAAGAAAGAAAGGAATAGCCTCTATATTTATGTTTGATTTCAAGCTACTATAAACACTTACTATAGGCTTTAGAAAGTCTAAATAATAGATAGATAAGCCGGAAGCCGTGGAAAGTCTAAATAATAGTCAATTAATAGATAGATAAGCCGGAAGCCGTGGAAAGTTTAAATAATAGTCTATTAATAGATAAATAAGCCGGAAGCTATGAAAAGTCTAAATAATAGATATATAAGCCGGAAGCCTTGGAAAGTCTAAATAATAGATATATAAGCCGGAAGCTATGGAAAGTCCAAATAATAGATATATAAGCCGGAAGCTATGGAAAGTCCAAATAATAGATATATAAGCCGGAACTTTGGAAGCTATAAAAAGTCTAAATAATAGTCTATTAATAGATAAATAAGCCGGAAGCTATGGAAAGTCTAGATAATAGTTTATTAATAGATAGATAAGCCGGAAGCCGTGGAAAGTCTAAATAATAGATAGATAAGCCGGAAGCCTTGGAAAGTCTAGATAATAGATAAATGAGCCGGCAGCCTTGGAAAGCCGAGATAATAGATAGATGGACTGGCAGCCTTGGAAAGTCTAGATAATAGATAGATGGGCTAGAAGCCTTAGAAAGTCTAGATAATAGATAAATCAGCCAGAAGCCTTAGAAAGTCTATATAATAAATAGATTATATAAATAGATTAGATAGATAGATTAGATAAATAAATTAAATAAATAAAACTAAAAATAAAGTCTAAAAGTATATAATATAGCCTAACTTATATATTTTTAAAAGACTTAACTTAATTTACTTGTATACAGGTATACAGGTATACAGGTATACAGGTATACAAGACCCTTAGGTATACAGGTATACAAAGTATACAGTATACTTGTATACCTGTATACCTAGGTATATAGTTGTATACTAAACTATCACAACTCTGCTTGCTATAAAGAAGAGGCTGATCTCTTAGATCTAAGAATAAGCTAAAGCTATTTATAACTTTTTTTATTTAGAAGGAGAAGGATAATTATGCTTTATTATTAAAGCTTTATTAAGATAGCATAATTATAGCTATTGGTAAACCTTTTAAAATATTAGATACTAAGGAGATTGATAATTTTATTGCTTAAGGTGTCTTTTAATTTAAATAATTTAACCTAAAGGTTTATAGTGTTCTTTAGCTGTTTAACTCTTAAATAATATGGGAGATAAAGGGAAAAACTAAAGTCTCTTATAAGAAATCTTGCTTAATTATTTAGGGGTATAGTAATAAGAATAAGAGAAATATTCTTATATAGTTGTTTATAATTTAATAGGCTAGTTAATAATTTTTTATTATTATAGTATCCGGTCTAATTAAGTCTATTAGTGCCAGTATTAAACTATATAATGTAATATAGGTGTATCTATAATTAAAGTTAGAGCTATTATATAAGATTTTGGCTCGGCTTTTTTTTAAAATATAGGCTTAGTATCTAGCTGGTATAATTATAAGAGTAGTAAAGCCCCTCTATAAAATTATTAAAGCTAGAGTTTATTAGTAGACTATTTATTATTGTTATTACTATAAGTAATTAGAGATGTAAATCTTAATATTTAATCTATATCTTTTAGTATCTACTAGTAGAAAGAATAAATTGCTATTATAGGTATATAGATAGATAATATTCTGCTGCTAGATATACTAAAGCTTTTAGCTTTTGAGGATAAGAAAATTATTAAGGCAGAGCTATAATATAAGCTAAAGGAGAAGCTATTGCTAAAAAAGATGCTTAATTTTAATGGTAATAAGCTAATAATAATCCTAAAAGGTATTATTTGCCTCTAATAAAAGGGTTAAGGTAAGAAGATTATAATAATTAATTTAAAGTTATATAACTTTGCTTAAAAGTATCTTAAGTAATATACTTATAGTGCTTATTTTGCCTTAATTTATTAACCTAAGGCTTTATTTAACCTATTAGTTATTGCCTAAGCCTAAATGCTTAATGAAAATAATTATATTAAGTTAAATAAATACTTAAAATAGTAAATAAAGAATCTATTAAGAGGATTATAATATATTATAATTAACTTAAAGACCGCTAAATTAATAATTGTTATTAATAGTATTTTTGCCAATAATTAAGACCTTAGCTCTTAAATCAGCTTTATAATAGTCTTTATTAATAAGAAAGCCGACAATATAATATTATAATATAAGCTATAAGAAAATATTGTATACTGGTCCTCTATAAAGTATAAAAGAGTTACTTAAAGTGTTTTTACTTTTAAGATTTATAGAATAATTAACGGCTTTAATATAAAATTTATTCTTTTATTAATTCTAAAGCTAATTACTAACTAATTAAATATTACTTGGATATTTCTGGTAATCTATATAGATTCTTACTTGCTTTATAAGTATTTGGTAAAGCTGGAAACTACTAAGAAGAAGAGGCTTATAATTAATATTATATCTTTTCGCCAGGCCTACAAACAATAAGAGATTAATAAGATTCAGTAGATAAATAATAATAACAATTTTGCAGATATTATAATAAAGGCATTATTAAATAAAGCTTTAAAATACTTTATTAACACTAATAAAGTAATAATTTAAGTAAAAGAATATATAGACCGAAGCATATAATAAAGCATAGGATAAATTACGTAACTAGATATATACAATATAGAGAAAAAACGTGCTTTTAGTGGAATTAGCCAAAAATAGAAAACTATTAGTATGGAATGGGTAATAGTAATAATAATAACAATAACTAAAGGCGTTGGTTTAAAGCAGACCGCTATAGCTGGCTACTTCTGGCTGGCTGGCTGCAGATAGCTGCTTAGTTATCCCAGGCAGCTACTTGGCAGCCATACTTAGACCGACTGCTGGCCTATATATACTGTAGATTAGTCAGCCTTCTGGCTACACCCTACTAAGGTGCTTTGCCGCCTATAAAGGGGTTAGCCAGAAGTAATAGACCAAATAAACTACTAAATTAAAGCTATTTTCTAGCCACTTCGGTAACCCCTTCGAGTATACTTAATTCTACGCCTAACCAATAGGTTTTAAAAATAAAATATAAAAAACTAGATATTATTTTATTTCTTAAGGTAATAAAAGTTTATAATTAGTATCTAAAAGTTTTTTAGAAATCTTAAATAGTCTGATTTTTTTTATAGTTAAATTTATTGCTAGGTTATTTAGTTTTAATATTTCGTTAAAAAAGATAGACTTTATTTTTCTTTTTAAAAATTAATCTTTTAATTCGTTTTTAGTTTATATATTTAGCGATTTATTTTTATATAAAAAAAAGTTTTTCTTAAATATTTTTCTAAATTTATTTAATTTTTATTATTTTTTATTTTACTAATTTTACAACTATATTATCTAGTAGTACTTTTATTGGTTGGGCTTTATTATATATAATAAAAAGAAGTATTAGCAAAGAGAAAAGGAGAGTGCAGACCGAATAGATATTCCATTAAGTCTAGATATAGGTTAATTATCACTTCAAAGGGTGTGGCAAAGCCACGCCCGTAGGGCGACAACCCTTTATAGTACAAGCCCCGCGCTAGCCACGGGCCCTCCACTATTTACTTATAGACCTATTCACTATAGACCTATCAACACCTATCCACAACTTTATAATAAGCCTAAAACTTATATCTATAGACTATAAAAAAAGGTAACTATTTAGTTACACTAGTTATTATATTATTATAGGTAAATTATACTAAAAGTAGTAATTTAATTTAATTATTCTATAATTAGTTAATATATTATTAAATATATTATTTAATAATCTAGTTAATTTATTTTATGTATCTATTTATTTATAAATATATTATTATTAAAAGCTTATATTTTATTTTAAGTTATTTTATTAGTAATTTCTAAAAGTTTAATATTAATAGCTTGTTTTTATTTAATATAATTTTATATAATATTTTATAATTGCTTATAATAATTTATAGAAATGTATATATAAGCTTTTCTACTATATTAGCTTTTTTATATAAATAATATAGCTACTTACTTAATAAATAATATCTGATATTCTTAGAAGGCAGGACTAATTATATCTATTAACCTAATTTCTATATAAAATATTTAATCTATTTTAATAAGTAAAAACTTAAAAATCTAGACAACTTATTACTTATTTCTAAACAAGTAGTAAATATAATAGGTGTGCCTATAAGTTAAAGATCCGAGTTATGTAATTAAATTTCGTGTATTTAAGCTCGGCTTTCCGCCGCCTGCCGAAAGTCTATAAATCTCTTTCTTTATCTTTCGTATTTAATTAAACCTCGGATACCTCGCATTTACGCCTAAATCCCGGTAACAGTAGACGCTAATAAATAATACAAAAATATTAATTAAACCTTCTGTTTTAATAATTAGTATATACTGTATTTTTAAAAAAAGAAGCCTCTAGATAGTTTTCTAAAAAACTTTCATAAAAATAACAGCTAGTAATAAAAAGACAAAGATTATTATATAATGTAGTAATAAACAATAATAATTTAGACTATTTAAACACTAAGTATATAGGAGTAGATAACTCTTAGAATGATACTTAAATAATTAAGAATAAAGACTTTATTAATAAATACCTAAATATTAACCCTGAAAAATACCTTAAAAGAAGCATCTTAATTGGCCCCAATATAAGTACTATATAAATTACAATTACAGGAATCCCGCTATACTAAATAGCCCAGAAACTATATATACTTTAAGTAAGGAAACAAGAAGATAAAAAATAGTTATAGCCAAAATACTCTTAGTATAAGATAATAAGCTAGTCCTTATATATCTATAATGCTTATTAGAAACATTTTAGAGAAAAGATATAATATTTCTTCTTTTTTAGACAGTTTGATAATAGACTAATTACTTAGACCTATAACTATTTTAAACTAGAATATTAGAAGATTATTAAATATAATTGTTAAACGGAAACGCTTATATAGGTACTGCACGCAAGGAGTTACCCTAGACTTAACGCTAGTGGCGTGCACGCCAAAAGATGAGTTTGGTGGCCATGAGTCGATTTTTGGGCTATTTTAAGACCCTAACTTCGTACCTCTGCAGAACCCGTTTCCCTTACCCAAAAAGTTTGTAACCTAGGTCATTTGATAGCCTGGTTTCTGAAGTATATCTGTATTCAGTTTGGTTACTGTCAGGGTTAGGGTTGGCTGGCTGTTTGAAGCCAAAGATGGTGGGTCTGAGGGCCGAATTTTCCGGCCTCTCTATCTGCGCACCAGAGCCAACCCACGCATACCCGCGGGTGAGACAATGTCGGAGGGACTGTGAGGAGGGCTGACAGAAGCCCACTCAAATTCAATGCAAAGTTGTCCGAACCATTCTCAAACGTCCCAACTCGCCTCCAGGCACCCTACTGCAACCCTGTCGAATACACACTGCTGAAGGCACTAACCTTCAGACATACTATAGTAATAACCTTGTCTCCTGCCGTAAGAAGAGCCTTTACAAACTTAACGCCAAACCCAATAAAGCTCCCGGTAATCAGCCAGACAAGAAAAGCTATGTTTTTTAATAAATAATAATATGAATATAAGTCTCATAATAATATATAAGTCTTAAGATGTAAAAAAAGATTTCCTAAGTATAATATATAATCTAGTCGAGCTTTATATTCTAACAAAGCTCGATAAATTACATAAAGACATACTTTAGTAGTTAACCGTTTTACATTAGTTATAAAACTACTTTATAAGCCGTTTCGATTGTTTTCCTAAAACAGTATAGTTTAAATAGAGGCATACAGACAATGGCCCGCTAAAGTCTACCAGGACACGACAAACTCTAATCCACTCCTGACTTGTTTCAGAGTCACAGCGCGAGATTTGCCTAGAGAAAAAGATGGCCTGGGAATTATGATGCAGTCCTTAGCAAAATCTGCAAACGATTGATCAAGTCTGGCCAAGCGGCCTTAACGGTCTACAACTGGCGGCACCATCTCCGCTCACACAATCAGACTATATACTGCCTGACTTTGACATGTGTCTGCTTGCACATGTTCCAGGGCTGTTGCTATTAACTACTCATAAGAACATGCCTTCTGTTTCGTTACTTACTCGCCAGCTTAACAAGTTCTACCTGAGGAGTTCTGTCCGAGGCTACTTCTCTTGAATGGCTCCCATAAAAGATAATCAGCCGCGGTATTATATATCTCGAGGTGATGAAGACTTGGAAGTTGATGGCAGCTGTTTGCTAGCCTTAAACATGGCCATGGGCTCTGGTTGTCTCTCGCCAAATCACACCAAAGCTTTGTAGGGTCTAGTAGTAGCCCGTGGGGTTTATTTTAGCAGTGACTGTGTCAAATGGATCTTACTGTATAATGCACTCTTCGAGTATGGTCACTAGCTATGAGGCTATTTAAGTGTTAGACTAAATACTTAGACTACCAACTGGAAAGTCCGTTCTACAGTGGGCCCCAAAAAAGTCTCGGCCCTCTTCTAAATTCCAGCCCTTACATTTATAATATATGTAAAATAGCTAGCCCTACAGTAATATTATATGATTTCGTTTTTAATAAATATATGTATATACTTATTAAGTACTATATAGGCAGTCCCTTTATATAGTGGTAAGCACTTAAACACCTAGTGTTTAAAAAGAATATCAATAATAGTAAATTTAAAATATATTTATAGTATATGGCCTAGAAAACATTAATAGCCTTATAATAGTTATATAAATAAGGTTAGTAAAAACTAGTTTTAATAAAACTATAAATAGTAAGCATATTAATTATAATATAGTTAAATGTTTATAGTACTATTATAATATTACAATATAGCTATTGTTTAATAATAAAAGAATATTTTAATAATAATTAATAATATAAATTAAAGATTATATTATTTTAATAAAATTTAACTTTAATAAATTAAAAGCTTATTAACAATATTTCTATTAATACTAGCAACGATTAAATAAGTTACTCCTAAGACTTAATCTATAAAATAATAAGATTTAGTAAAACACTATTTTATAAAAGTAAATTAAAAAGTTATTATGTAAAGCCTTATATAGTAAATCTCGCTGTTATTGTTAAAAAGATACATTATTTCTTGTCCTTATAAGACACATTATCTCTTGTCCTTATAGAACACTTATTGCTGTTCCAGCTTAGAAGAGGAACTCAAAGAATACAAATAGTCTATAAGAACATAGAACACTGGCTAGGTGCAGGTCGTAAGGGGATTCAGACTCGTGATCGTCATCATTCATCCATCAGCAAGTCAAACGGCTCATCCTGCCATCCATCGTCCACCTCCACGATCTCGCTCATCAGCGACGCCATATCCGCGAGCACCGGGTGCCGAAAAATCCCATCCACCGTCAAACGCATGTTATGTCTCTCTCTGGCAGCCGCAACTAGCCGGATGGCCCGGATGCTCTCCCCGCCTAGCATGAAGAAGTCGTCTCGTCTCGTGATGAGACCTGTATCTTCTGTCCCGAGAACCTCGGCCCAGAGGTTGCGCAGGACCAGCTCTCGTGCGTCTTGGATATCTTCGGCTTGCGCCTTGGGATTATTTCTTGTCGATGGAGACGAGACTCGTGTCGTCCGGTGGGTGACAAGGATGGCTTCGCGAGCATCGTGGAGATCACTGACGAGTTTGTGCAGTGCTTTCCGATCGACCTTGCCTGCTGGTGTGGTCGGAAATCGCGAGAGAGTAATGAAGTGCTTCGGGACCATGTACACCGGGACACGAGCCGTCATGAGCGAAGACAGCTTCCCAGCAAAGGAAGGGATATCAACTGGTAAAGCCTGAGGGCCCCCGACCATCAGAAAAGCCACAATGCCTCTGTCGGATGACGCCGACGGCTCGACCTTGTCGACGACAACCTCAACCTCAGTCGCCATGGCCGAAGCGCAGGCAACAACCGCGCTCTCGATCTCGCCCAGCTCAACCCGCGTTCCGTGCACCTTGACCTGGCCGGTGTCGATCCGCCCAAGGACCCTGACGTGGCCGTCGACTCCGCACGAGGCCAAGTCCCCCGTGCGGTACGCCCTGGTCCTTGCCCCGAGCAGGGCTTCTGCCCAGCGCGGGTACACGAAGGCCTGTTCGGTCCTGGCTGGGTCGCCCAGATACCCCCTCGCGAGCGCGGGCCCAATTATGACGAGCTCCCCGGGGCATTCTAAGGGCATCAGCCTGTTGTAATCGCCGATGTCGACGATCCAGGCCGACACACCCACGGGGCGCCCGACGTCGCGAGGGTCCGTTGTCGTGATGACGTTGGCGTTGACGCACGTGAAGACGCAGCACTCGGTCGGCCCGTAGCCGTTCATGAGCTGCAAGTTAGGAATGTCGCTGGGCTCCTCGTTGGTAGCGATAGTCCACTTCCGGATGTTGCCCGCGGTGAGCGCCTCGCCGCCCAGGACCAGCGTCCTCAGGGATGACGCTTCCACCACCTTCTCCCTGCGGATCAGGCCGCTGACCGTGGGGGTCAGGAAGGCCCAGGTGACGCGTGAGGCCTGCATATACTGCTCGAGGTTGTCGACCCTCTGGGACTCCGAGGGCATGCAGATGCAGCCCCCAAACGCGAGCGTGGTCCAGATCTCCATGATGGAGGCGTCAAAGGTGAAGGCGGCAAACTGCAGCGCGCGGGTCGAGGGGGTGAATTTACATGCGGCGCCATGGGCGAGGATGCTGGTGCATGCGGAGCCGTGTTCCATGACGACACCCTTGGGGACGCCGGTGCTTCCCGACGTGAACAGAACATAGGCTGCTGAGCTGGGTGATGCCGTGTTTAACCAGTGAGGTGCCGAGATGAGATTAGCCATCATGGACTTTGTAATGGTCAGCAACTGGGTTCCTGGTCGCACGAGATGCTGTACCGAGCCGAACTGGCCTTCCGACACCAGGACAAGACCGTCCCGGGTTTCGAAAGCTATCTGGTCGAGCAGCATCTTCTTATAGGAGTTGGGTGCCGAGGGGTCGATCGGCGCGTATGCACCCCCGGCCTTCATGACGGCGAGCATGGCGACAACGGCCCAGACAGACTTCTCGAGGCATATGGCCACCGTGCTCTCGGGTACCAATCTCAGCCTGTCTCTCAAATAGGTGCCGAGATTAGACGACATGGTGTCCAGGTCCGCGTACGTCATCTCACCATCCCAAGAAGAGACTGCTGGTGCATCTGGGTTCAATGTTAGCTGGTGGCTGAAAAGAGACACGATACTGGTCTCGGCAGGATCACTGCACGAGTCTCCGTGGAAACGTTTCATGTGATCGAGGCTGATCTCGTCGTTGAGGTCTAGAGCGTCAATGCCCGTGGAAGGGTCGCTGGACACCAAAGCCTGCAATATTCTGTGAAGCTGACGAACAATCAGGTCGACCTGCGGACCATTCAAGAGGCGATCATCGTGGTGAACCCATACCCCCACATCATCGGTGTGATTCTGGAAGCAGAGCTCCACAATGAGAGGATAAGGGTGCACCAGAGCAGGGGCATCGTCAAGAATCTCCCTGAGTATCCCATTCCTGGACTCGGCCCATTTCTGCAGCTGCCGTGCAGGTTGGATGACGAGCAGGCTCCTGAAGTCACAGGCCGCGCGGGCCTCGCCACTCACCCGCGCGATGTTCTGCATGCCGTGGTGCTGGAACCTGCTCGTCTCCCTTGTCTGACTCTGAGCTTCTTCGAGCAGGTCCGCGATCCCGGGGCCACGGCCGTCCCTGTCCAGAAGCTGGTATCGGACCGGGACGGTGAGGTTTGTCGGGCCGGTCATCCCTTCGATGCCCTCGATGGGCGCATCGCGGCCACTGAGGGCAAGGCCGAACGTGACATCTGTGTCCTTTGAGTGTTTTCTCAGCAGTATAGCCCAGGCCAGGCGCGCTACTGCTGCCTTTGTGTAATCCTGGATGTTGGTACGGGACTTGCTCCAATCCAGTTGGAAGGTTTTTGTAACACAGACGTTTGTCTGAGGCTCGTGTCCGTGGGGCACCGAGGGCCACAATGTCTTTCTCGCCCCGTCTAGATAATGTCTCCAGTACTCGTCCGCGAGTTTCGGGTCCTCTTGTGTGATATGCTCGATGAACCGAGTGTAATCTGTCACCTCGGGCGGCACAAACGCTTCTGCTGCCATGTATCTCTCGTTGAGCTCTGTCTCAAGGTTCACCAAAGACCACGCGTCATATAGTGCATGGTGTATGGTCCTCACAAATTGATTCGAACGTTGAGGCACCCCGCCTGTCTCCTGCACGTGAATCGCCACCCAGTGAAGCGGTTTGCCAACCAAGCTGCCGGGCTCTTCCCGACATGGCTTGCCCACCGCGTCACTGGCCCCAGACATGATCTGAACGTCCTCGCGGAGAACCACCTGGTATGCTCGACCATCACCGTCGCAGAGGAACCTGGTCCGCAGGATGGGATGGGCCTTGCACAAGCCGCGATATGCCGCAACGAGACGGTCAACGTCAACATCTTTGCCGATAGACCAGGCTTGCCGGTAGAAATATGACCCCGGGACCTTTTCGCTGACAGATCCCAAGCCCTCTTGGAGGGCTGTACACGGGTATATGTCCTCGATCATTCCCGGAGCCACCGAGCATTGTTTTGCCGCCACATATCTCAGCCTGTCTGCGCTGGGTCTGCCGGGTAGACGCCGCAACAAAGAGAAGGGGGCGTTTCTCGTAACGCCGTTTGTTGTCGTCGGTTTGGCCACCAAGGTCATCTTAGAAGCCACCAAAGACAATCTCGGGTCCGCCAGGGTCTCTATTGGACTAAGATGCCATCCCTCCTGGCGGAGCATGGTAACCATCCGGATAACGTCAACAGAATCACCACCCAGCCTCAGAAAACTGTCATCTGGCTTGATGACGCTGGCGTCGATCCCAAGAAGCTGTGACCAGACTTTCTGCAGTTTTTCTTCGTTGGCAGTCAATGTGCGCGTCGCATCCGGGTCCCGCGTTGTGACAGAAACACTGTAATGCTTGAAATCGTCCTCATCGAATCCTCCCAGTATGTCCTCCACGAGGACCCGCCGCTCTACCTTGCCAGATGTGTTCTCCGGGAACCCAGGGAGCGGGATGAATACGGTCGGGATCATGTGAGGCGGTACTTTATCCTGCATGTACGACACGATGGACCGCACGATCTCCCTCCGCTGTTTCGTCATCCGCAGGGGCTCCGGCGCGATCTTGCCGGCGAGCTCAACCACGAAGAAGCAGGCCAGGAATGCCTTGTCTTTCTTCTCCGCGCCGCGCTGATGTCCCGGCATGTTGGACACCACCACGATGGGTGCCGCCTTGTCGCCGGCCGCCGATCGCGCCAGGTGGTACTCGACCTCGCCCAGCTCGATCCGCATCCCCCGCAGGTTCACCTGGTTGTCCATCCTCGCGACGTAGCGGATGCTGCCGTCCGTGTTAAGGCGGACGAGATCTCCAGTGCGGTACATGCGTCCCCCTCCCGTGGCGTGGTCTGGGAACATGGCCGACCACCTCGGAGTCTCCTCGAGGAAGCCGGACGTGCTTCCTGCTGGCAGGTTGTGGTATCCCGCCGCGACGGTGTTGCCCGATATGACCAGTTCTCCCACGCAGCCCACGGGGGCGATCTTGTGATAATTATGAGGGTCGACGACCCAGGTCGCGCCGCCGAGTGCGAACCCCATATCCTGCGGGTGCGTGTCAGGGGTGACTGTGGTATTCATCGTGGAGAACACGCAACACTCGGTCGGGCCATACGCCTCCATAAGCTGAAGCCTCTCCGGCCGCGCCGCCCAGGTCCTGAAGAGCGACGGCGGCAGCGGCTCACCCCCGACGACGAGCACCCGGAGCAGGGGCACGTCGCCGGGGTCTATGACACGGAGGGTGACGGGGGTCAGGAATGCCCAGTTGACCCTGCTCTCGTTCATAAACCGGGCGACGTCCGCGAGCCTCTCCTCGTCGTCGGGAAGGCAGATGCAGCCGCCCGCGCTCAGCGTCGCAAAGATCTCCCCGACGCTGGCGTCGAAGCAGAACGAGGAGTACTGCAGCACGCGGCTGTTTTGTGATAGCCTGACGACCGGCGAGAATGCGAGGATGCTCGTACAGATGGCGCTGTGGTGGACCAGGACCCCCTTGGGCCGACCGGTGGATCCGGACGTGAAGAATATGTACGCGAGCGAGTCTGGTGTGACTGGGTACTCGCTCGCACTGAGCGAGCTCCTGGCATCATCTCCCGTGTAGGCCTGCTCGCAGATATCATCCCCGCCGACCACGATGATGTTGGTGTGGGCTGCTCTGTCCGAGAACCTCTCTGCTTGTTTCGGAGAGCAGACGATGGTGCTGGCCTTGACGTCGTCTAGGATCATCGCCAGGCGGCTGGCCGGGCTGGACGGATCAAGCGGCACATATGCAGCCCCGAGTTTCATGACGGCCCAGATGCTCACAATGGCCCATACGCTTTTCTCATAGCACACAGCTATGCAAAATGGTGTCTGGGTGTCTTTGTGGGAAGTTCCCATACGCTCGACGATGTTACTTGCGGCTTGACTGGAGTATCGGTCGAGTTGCTCATAGGATAGTGTGAGCCCCGTCGCATAGACAGCATCTTGCCCGGGTTGTTCCTTGACCCTGTCCAGGAAAAGTTCCAGCAGTGTTCTATGAGATCTCTCGTGCGGCCTTGGATTCCATGTCCCCAATGTAGCGAGATCGGTATCCGAGACGAGATCGATATCCCCCAGTTTGAGCTTCTGGTTACCTGGTGCTATGATTGTTCGGATAGACTGTTCAAAGTGAGACAAAAGGTGGACAGCATTGAATTCTTGGATTGCTCGTTCGTCGTAGTAAGCCCGTACCCCGGTCAGGTGCGTCTTGTTCACCAGGCATTCCAAGACCAAAGGATACTCTTGTGGTACGATTTCACCTCCACCAGAAAAGCCACGAATTCCGGGGAGATCTTGGAGAGGGGCGAGAACATCATCCTCGTCGCCGGCACCCGTGTCTGCTCTCGTCTGGACCACCAGAAGCGTTGCGAATTTACCATTCCCCACCTTTGCGATCTTCGCCATGCCCAGATGCTGGTGCATCCGGATCTGCGCAGCATCGCGCTGTGCCTCGCGCAGTAGTTCAGCAACCGACTTGTCACGGCCCACCCGGAACCTCACAGGCACTGTTGTCAGGGTGGGACCCTCGATCAGACCTTCGTCGGGGCCTGTCTCCAGGTCCACGTCTCGCCCGGAGAGGGTATTGCCAAACACCAGGTCCTCTGCGCCGGTGTGCTGGGCGACGACGACGGCCCAGGCTGAGTTGATGGTATTGGCCAGCGTGGTTCCAAAATGGGTTTTGTTCTCGATGGGAGATCCGCTGATGAAGTGCCGAAGAATCTCCTTCGTGTTCACACCGGTTGCCTGATGCTCGGAGAGGGGCGGCGGTTGGGGCGTGGGCGGGAATACACCTTGGGCTATCTTGTCTGTGTCGTCCAAGGGTGCAAGATAGTTTGACCAAAAGGAACATGCGGCCTTTTCATCACAACCTTGGAGGTAGTGGGTGAAATTCCGGAAAGGAATTGTCCTCGGGGATCGCACCAGAGGAGCAGCGGGGCCGGAGCTGAGTTGGAGGTACTGTTGCCGGACCTCTTCAAGTAGGTATGGAAGAAGAACAGCATCGTAGATTGCATGATGCAGGGACACTTCGCATTCATTAGCAGGTCCAATTCGCAGTCCCGCTAGAAGCCTGCCGTAAATCCCCTTGGCGGGGCCTCGTTGCTGAGACGCAGAGACGGCATCGTCTTTCACGACCACTTGATAGATTGCGGACTGGTGTTGGATGATGCATGTTCTCAGAATCGGTTTCCTCCTTCTCACGGCCGCCCAGGCGGCGGCAAACTTCGCGGACGCAGCGGCGGACTCAAATTTGATACGCCTGCGTAGAAGATAGATGTCGACCGGCTGTCCGCCTTGGTACCCTTCGCTCAGAGAGGACGCAACAACCATGCCAATCTGCATTGCTGCGCAGGGGTACATATCCTCAATGTCTCCAGCGGCTACACCACATTGGGCAGAAGCATGAGCCTTGATGGCCTCAACATTGTCGGTAAGCATGCTGAAGGGGAGAATATCCTCGGTTTTCTGGGCCGGCCCATCGCCCCCTTCATCCCGTGCCGAAGACAATATCGATTCTCGCAGAAGATCAGACATCTCCGATAGGATAGGGTGCAAGAAGATATCCGCAACGCTGACATGATAACCGGCTCTACGGGCTGCCCGGGCCAGGACGATAGCTTTAAGCGAGTCGCCGCCGAGGCGCAAGAAATTGTCATAGATCCCTATCTGGTCGGCACCAAGTCCCAGAGTCGTACTCCATAGCTCCCGGAGTTGTGTCTCTACGTCGTCCCGCGGCTCCTCCTTGGGCCTGTTGCTCTCAGGCATGAAAGCGCCGGCGCCAAAATTATTGATGACTCGCAAGAGTTCTGTCCTCACTCTTGTGCGGTCGACCTTGCCGGATGTCGTGACAGGGATGGACCTGAGCGGCACCAGCATAGAGGGTACCATGTAGAAAGGCAGTTGGGCTCGCAACTTCATTTCAACGTCGCTTATGACTTGGGTAGTGGCTATTGATGGACGACAAAAAGATTCCCAACGTTCCTGACTTTCGCTGTCGTTCTGGTCTACTTCAAGTGTTGGAAGAGTGAAGAAGGCGACGAGTCGAGTTTCAGCATCTCTGTTGGTCGTCTCTGGGCTGCTGATTTCAATATTTTCCACGAGACTGGAGCACGTGTCACCAAGGATCTGGTTGATGCGGTTCTCAATCTCGGACAAGTCGATTCTCTGGCCGCGCACTTTCACCTGGTCGTCCTTTCTCCCGATAAAGACAATGTTGCCAGTAATATCGTACCGGACGAGATCACCAGTCTTGTAGAATCGCTCTCGCTTTCTCGAAGGATTGATGTCTCCAGGTCGGACTAAGCTCTCCCACTGATCTGGGGTCTCCCCAAAAGTCAGGGAGGTCCTGAGCTCATCGAGATACCCTCGTCCGACAGTCGGCCCGCTAACCACCAGTTCCCCGACGCAACCTATTGGCAAGAGTCTCGAACATCGGTCGGGGTCAACAATCCAGGTGCTTGCGCAAATCGGCCATCCGATCTTTGCCGGATCAGTGTCCACTGTGACATTGGTATCCAACGTGACGGTGATGGAGGTCTCCGTGGGGCCATATCCGTAGACCACCGAAGTCCCATTGGCGATCCATTTCCCGAACAGTGCGGTACTGGCCGGCTCACCACCAATGACCATAGATCTCACCCCGGGGACGGTTTGCGGGTCAAGGAAGCCTGCGACAGTTGGGGTGAGCCAGATGAAATTCACAGATGTGTCGTTGATGAAGTCGGCTAGGGAATTCACCCGCTGGTATTCAGACGGCACGCAAAGCGTTGCCCCGACGAGAAGGGCGGTGAAGATCTCGCCGATCGAGGTGTCGAAAGTGTAAGCTGCGAATTGCAGGACGCGAGAACACGAGTCGACGTTCATTGGGGCCGCATGGCGGAGGAGAGAAGTGCACACTGAGGCGTGTTCCAGGACGACTCCTTTGGGCCGGCCTGTGCTGCCCGATGTGAATAAGACGTAACAGATGTCCCTAGGTGTGATGGCCCGTGAAAGATGTGCCGAGGGTGACTTCTCCTCCTTTCCCGTCTTCTCGATGGAACGTCTTATCTGCCCCAGGAAGTCGTGGTCCAGACCCAGCACGGCGCTAGCCACCAGACCTTTCGACTGCTCGACTAGGGCAGCTGAGCACAGGGCGACCTTTGCCTGCGTTGAGCTGATGATTTCCTCTAATCTTGATTTTGGATGCCCAGGGTCAAGCGGGACAAATCCACATCCAGCTTTCCAGACGGACAACATGGCCAAAACAGCCCAGCCTGATTTCTCGAAAAACTTTTAGGTCGCAGTGGTCAGCAATTATCTTGCCCCAGGGCCTGATACTGGATCTGGCACTAGGAAAACACACACGAAACAGAAAAGGGGGCAATCTTCAACAGGTGTGAATGTGGGGAACTGCACAAAACTCATGCCTTGAATTGAGCTGAAAGGAAGCGGGAAATAGGGGTTAATAAGAATCAAAGCTCACCAAAACAATAAGATCTCCTGGCTTGACTTGGCTCTCTTGAATTAGATGAGTGGCGACCACGTCGCTCGCATTATTGAGTTCATCGTAGGTAAATTGCACGTCCCAAGCATCGACGGCGCATTTTGTCCCGCAGTTTTCGGCCCGTTCACTGAGCACTTCATGGACGAGTCGGTCCGCCGACGGTTTTGCGTCCTGATTCCAGTCCTTAATCCAGGCCTCGTCCATCGCGGAGAAGAATTCAATGTCCCCAAAGACGCATGGCTCGGACGAGGATGTCTGCACCAATGCTTGCGTCGAGAGCGATTCCACGGCTGTACCCAGATGCGATAGCAAGAACTCTACTTCTGTCTTGCCGATAAATTTCGAGTCGAAGATGGCGTGCATCGTAAAGCCCGAATCCTCGAGGTCACATTCCAAAACCAGCGGGACCGGGTGCCGGATATCAGTGTCCGCGCTGACAGGCTCCACGCCGTCCCAAGCAAGGCCTGCAAGTGCTGTTTGGCCCCGATTGTCCTGGACCACCAGGATATTGGCGAAATCACAAGCCCAAGCGGCGGGCTCACTCAGGGCCCTTATCTTCGATAGACCAGTGTGTTCGTGTCTCATCATCGCGTTTGCCTCCTGCTGCACGCGGGATAAAACCTCTGTTATCTGCATGCTCGGGGAAACAGCGACACGGACGGGGACCGTTGTGATCGTTGGGCCCACGATGTTGCCGGCTCCGGGAGCGGCTCGGCCAGATAGCGTGACTCCGAAGACGACGTCGTCCACGCCGAGGTGGAGAGCTTGTACCCATGCCCAGGCTGCACGGATTAGAGACGCCTCTGTGACGCCTGGTATACTGACAACATTCAGGCTGAGGTTTTTTGAAATGACACTGTCCGTCAGTGCAATGGGGCTGCTGGGTTTTGGAGCAGCGGGGAAGGTGGGCCAGGGCTTTGATGCGGAGAGATACTCTTGCCAAAAAGACCTCGTCGCCGTTGGGATGTCGGCTGGGTAGGTTGCCCTGACGAAATCGCCGAATGTGGTCCGGGAAGGGTTTTGGGGGGCTGGAGAATGCCCCATGGTGATCGATTCGTAAATGTGCTTGACCTGCGACCATATCATGGAGAGTACCCAGGCATCATACAGAGCATGATGCATGGTCCACTTGAAGTATTTTTCTCCGGTGGTCTGGTCGTTCAGGATCTCGAAGTAACACAGTCTGCCGCCGCCTTGATTCTCGTCAAGACTCAGTCTGCGGACACTCTCCCCGGTCTCTGCCACGAGATCCAATCCTCGTATCTGCCTCCCTTCCATCATTTGCCGCGATCCAGAGTCCCGGCTGTGCGCGATGACAACCTGCCAGAAATTGCCATCGTTCTCCGCAATGCTTGTCCGGAGGATCTCGTTTGACTCTCTGGCCGAATTCCACGCCTCCTGGAACGCCTGCCCGTTGACCTGTCGTCCCAGGCGCCATAGCCGTGAAACAACGTATGTTCCAGGCTGCCGGATGGAAACAGCCAACAGCCCTTCCTGCAACGGGGTGCAAGGGTAGATATCCTCGACGTCAACTGGGCGTATCCTCAACGCAGTGCATATACGTTGCTTTATCAGGCCATTGAACTTGTCCACATCAGTTCGTGTCGTACCATTAACATGATTTGTTTCGCTGCGTTTCAAGCACGACGCTGCCATGCCTCGCAGAGTTGGGGACTCATGGATGCTCGCGACACTGAGATTTACTAGTCCCATCTTGGAAGCTAGCGAACTCAGCTGGATAGCCCTGATGCTGTTTCCGCCGAGATGGAAGAAATTTGAATCATGTCCGATGTCGTCGTCGTCGATGAGCCCCAGGACCCTGGTCCACAGGGCCTTGAGGCTGCGCTCACTCGGATTCAGTGGGTCCGCGGCAGGCTGGGAGCCATTTGGTATCTCTGCTGAGGTGCACTTGGCACGAGATGCTCTTTGTAGCTCCTGGAACAGCTGCACAGGAGCGCATTCCAGAAGATTTGTGAGTTGGCTCCGATCCAGCTTGCCCGAAGTCGTCGTAGGTATATGCGTGATGGGAACGTAAAGAGTAGGAGCCATGTAGTGCGGGAGTCTGTCTTTGACCCGAGCCTTGATCATCTGAATCAGGGTGGGGATTTGTGCACTGCTTGAAGGGTTGATGATTGTGGCCTCTGAGGCGGAAGACACACACCCGTCCTGTCCGTCTCTGAATGACGGCGTTTCTTCAAAGGTGAAGAAAGCTATCAGCTCTTGATCAACGCTCAGGTCCTCGTCATCCCGAGCTGCGGCTCGCACGTTGGTCAAGTCGACAACAGCGCCTTTGACACCATCCTCAAGCTTGATACAGGCCTCTACCTCTCCGGCTTCTAACCTGAATCCCCTCCATTTGAGCTGTCGGTCTTTGCGTCCGACGAACATGAGTCGCCCTTCATCGTTCAACCAAAACAAATCCCCCGTCTTGAAAGCCCTCTTCTGCGATGTATCCTGTAGCCATGCATTGCACACTTCAGGCAGCTGCACGAAAACTTCATCAGTCTTCACCGGGTCGTCGAGGTACTCTGTCATCAAACTGTCGCCATGCACAACCAGCTCCCCAACACACCCTAGTGGCACCAGTCTGCTGCCGTTGTCCCTGTCGACCAGAAACAACTTGTTTCCCCCAACAGGCCGTGCGAGATCTCGTGGGTGCGTCTCCAAGTCGACATCGTAATTGCCTACACATGCGACGCAGGTCTCCGACGGACCAAGCTCATTTCCTAGCCTAATGGCCCTGGACGGCCCGAGGGTCTTCCACCTCGCGATGATTTCTTTGGTCAGCAGCTCGCCACCGAGAATCAGAGTCTCCAAGTTCGGAACCTCATCCGGGTCGAGTAGCTCGGCGAACGTGGGCGACAGGGACGCCCAGTTGACGCGCTTCTCGGCCATGAACCGCGATAGCCGCGAGGGGTTGACGCGGAATGTCTCGTGGGGGATGACGATGCAGGCGCCGGCCGACAGGGTCCCGAAAATGTCAAAGACGGAGACGTCGAAGGCGAACGAAGAGAACTGCAGGACCCTTGTCCTACAAGTGAAGGGCTGTAGGAGAGACAGGCGGTACCGAAAATTGGTGGTGCAAGCTTTGTGGGACATTGCAACCCCCTTTGGGAGGCCTGTGGAGCCAGACGTGAATATCACGTATGCCAGGCTAGAGGGAGAGGGTGCAGGTGAACGTGGCGTGAGCGCCTGGAGGCCTGATGGTTCTTGAACCTGTGACGAACGAAGGTGTAAAAGGAAACGATTGTCAGTGATGAGGACCGTGGCCCGTGGACTCCGCCTCAGTAGGTCTTGCCGCTTGAACCTAGCTTCTTGCTCACTGTCACACAGGACAACATCCAGCGTCCTTCCATTTCTGCCACCCAGAGTCTCTAGAATGGCTGCGATCCTTTCGTCGGGCCATTCAGCGTCGATGGGAAGGTATGCACCCCCAGATTTGAGGACGGCAAGCATGGCTACCACGGCGTAGGCCGACTTGGAAAAACATATGGGGATGACAGGCGAGGCCCGCTTGGTCTGGACGCCAGTATTTTGTTGGCAGGTATGGAGAAATCCGGCTAGGTCTGTCGAATGGGCGTCCAGTTGTGCATAAGTGAGAGACAGGTCCCAAGCGTCAACTGCCATCGAGCTCGGATGAAGTCTGGCGTGTCGCTCGAACTCTTGGTGGAGGAGAAGCTGATTTGCATTGTCATGTACGTCGTCCACAACGTGGAATTCAGAAGCCAGGACTCTCATCATCTCCAGATCCATCTCTGTGAGCACATCGATCTCGCTGAGCTTCAAATATCGGTTGTCCTCCCTGAAGACCTCATGGATGGCCTTTGAGAAGTGGCAACAGATCCTCTTCACGTCTTGGGCCGACAGGAGCCTATCGTCATATTTGGCGACGAGGAGCCATGTTCCGGAAGAAGACGGCGTCACTTCCATGACAAGACCGTAGCTTTGTGTGAGGTCCAGATGCGTCTTGGTAAAATCTAACTTACCATTGCTCGCCGGGGAAGAGAAGAAGGTTGCTTCCTCGGTCACAGGAGCAGGCGTGGGATGGTTCTTGGGCTGAACGACCAGTATATTCTGAAATGACGTGGCTCTCTTTGCCGAAGGGCTCAGGTCTTGGATGAACTGCAGGCCGACTGGCTCATAGTCTCTAGCGTTTACAGACGAGACTTGGAGGTCTTCAAGACTTTGCACCAAAGTCTTCCTGTCTTCGTCGTTGAAGTTCACCCTCGCCGGCACGGTCGCAAAGGTTGGGCCCACGACACCCTCCGTCTCAGTATCATACCGCCCAGAGACCGTACAGCCAAACGAGACATCCTTCGTTGCCGTATGTTTCGCAACGACAACCGCCCATGCACCCTTGATCAGAGTGGAGTTGGTGGCGTCGGCGACTATGCTCCGCTTCGGCGCAGGGAACGGAAAGGGGGTTTCGATGCGAGTCTGTGGGCGGGCGGCGAGCAGTGTTGAGGGGAATGGAAAAATGGCAACCTCCTCACAGCCTCTTAGCTCCTTCGTCCAGAATTTGGCTGCAGCAGCGTAGTCGACTTTCATAATCCGCTTGTCGAGGAAGACGTTGGTAAAGGACGGGCGTGCAGGCAGGCTTGTCTCGTGGTGGTATAGCCGAAGGACATCATCCAGGACGAGAAGATGCGAGTTATCATAGAGAGCATGATGCATTGTCCAGATGAACAGGAGAGGGCCATCCCGTAGCCTCAGGATCGTGTATGCGCTATTCAGGCTCAAGGGTCAGTATATGCGCTTAATCATCCACTCGTATATGAGGACCCGAAGCTCACGTCAATTTCTTCCCGAAACCCATATCTCGTTCCCTTAATTGTCTGGTCACAATAGCCAAAGCATCATGCCCCTCCATGACTCGCTCCTCCCACTGGATGTCTTCTTGATCGAGAACGAGCAGGCGCATTTCTCCCGCTGCTGGGCCTGACACTTCCGGCTGTCCCTCGTCCCATACGATCCGCGATCGCAGGATCTCATGTTGCGGCACCACGGTGCTCCATGCAGACTTGAAGCGGACAAGATCGATATGCGGTGGAAGCGTAAACACATGTGATCCGACCCAAGTACCGGGCTGCGAAATGGACGTTGCGAACAGGCCTGTCTGCATGGCTGAAAGGCGCATGGTGGCTCGCGGGGGGAGGCTTCCAAGGTCCAGCGGCAGATTCGAGATCGAACCCATGTTGGATGGTCAATTCCAAATTACCGAACTTCACTCGCCAAGGCAGGATGTTGAAGCGATATGTGCTTCAAAGGTTTACTCAATTCACGATCGGGATGGTAACCAGCCACTCAAGTCATGTGACCGAATTTGGCAATGTGTAGAGCCAGGCTCAATCAGCCCAACTACCTCCAAGGAGTGAGCAACTTAAGAACCACACACTAACTAACAAAACAAAGTCTCTTTTGCTAGTTGAGAAACAAAAACGGTGTGGAATTCAAACAAAACCTTACTTTATCTCACACGGTACCTCCAAGTTATTTAAACTAGTTCCGTGGTCGCAATTAATGCGATTGGACTAACATTCATTAGGGGGCTTCATCGCAGCTATAGGCTCTGTGTTTCCAAATGCGGGGAGGTTTCTGAAGCTTGGAGCTCCCAATTGCTCATGGTCAAGCGAGCAACTGGGACACAGAATCACGTGTGCGGTACCCTGAACTGCGGTATCAAGTGGGCCATAACCTAGAAGTACCTAGCTGGGCGAAGCATAAAATTGGGTCGACCGACTCCGGCTACGGATGCTTCGGGAGTCATGGGAAAGACATAACGGACGTGTGGGCAATAGTGTGACACTGTACAAGACATATCATCCCGGGCCAATTCAGCTTATCATGACACCGCTGTCATTATTGGAATAGTTTATAGTGCGGTGAAATTTACGGAATTCATCACCGTGATGCTGCATGTTACCATAGTGTGTTTGGTGGTGTTAACTTTGCAATTTGCATTCACCCTGGTCTGGGCCAGGCTATAGTCCTGTTCGGGATCTTCGCATTTGACCATCCCTTTAGGCAGATATTCAATATGTATAGGCCGGGCAGCCCTCGTGCTTGTCCAGATATGCGAAGTCCAAATTCGGTGTCCGAGTCATTGTCGATCCGGATCTGCCGGAGATAAATAATACTACTGTGTAGTACATAGCCTCCTCTGGGAACGCGGAATTGAGTGGGACAGCCCAAAGTTTAAATCAACACCTCGGAAAACGTGTACTTGGCATCTATTGATCTACCATTTTGCGGTGTGGAATTCCGCGGAAAGTGTGCACCCCAGAACCTTTTCAGCAAACTCAAATTGTGGATCATGGTGGTTACGACGCCCGAGATGTGATGAGGTGTGATGAATCATGGGCATTGGTTGACATCTCAGATCTCCGGCCAAGGCACACTTCACTACGAGTGTTGGCCTTCAAGCAAATATTGTATGGCGGCGTGGGAAGTACCCCAGTCCTAAAGGTCGGAGTCGCTAGCCTTACTCATCAGTGTGATGTTTGAAGGTCAAACCCCACGATTAAATGATTTCCTCTAAATAATATCACGATTTTTGAGACTTGGCCGTTTGCACTTTGTTGTCACCAAATGAACAACTAAACCAATGTTTGATAAAACATCGTCAGTCTGGAAAGCGCAGCATGCCGTCATCATCATCCAAGGAGCCTCTGTTGGGGCGGGACAGCGGTGATTCGGAGGAGACTATGAGATCACCAACAGGTGTAGTCGATTTTCCAATTAGGAGAGAGACGAGGCCCTACCGCGTCCTCGTCTTTACCATCGTCGGTGCCCTCGTCGGATCTCTCATCTGGACCATGGCGCTCGGTGCTGTGTCGAAGAATTGGGCACCCACTTCTGAGCAGCATTCGAGCCACGAGAGGGACGGTCATGATTGCGATCACCATGAGAAACACTGGGACGGCCCCACCGACCCTGACGGATACCCTTTTCCACGCTCGGCGCTCAATAATCCTCTCGTAAACCATTCTATACCGCTCACCCAACCCCCAATCCAGCCCGGGGAAGTTCCCACCACCAACGGTCCCAACTGTGGTGACTCTGTGGAGGTGGCCAAGGCACGCGGCTGCAAGTATGACTGGACCGTCAACTCGTGGGTGCCGCCCATGTGCGTCTCGGACGAGCTCTCAGAGGCCATGGTCAAGTCCCGCGAGTGGCTTGTCTACGAGGACGAGGAGCGCACCAGACTCGTCCCCATCGAGGACGTCCTCACCGGCACATATGAGAACCTGTGGGTGGACTGGGGTTACCACGTCACGCACTGCGAGTTCGCGTTCAAGAAGCTGGCCGTTGTGGCCCGGACACCCGGCATGGCGTACGTGGGGCAGGCCATCAACGAGTACCACACGAACCACTGCATCGAGGAGGTCCTAGCCAACAGGACCTTTGCGCCGCTCTCTTTCCAGGATACATACCTACACAGGGGTTGGGCATCGTGCTACCGAAAGGAGTAGGTTGCCAGATGTTAGTTTCCCCTAGGTGTCAGATCACACTTCCTGGGAGTAGACTTTGTCCTGTGTCACGTACACGGAAGCCGCTGATCTATACTTATAGTCGATAGAGCTTATTTCTCCGAGATGGAAGAATCTGTTGACTTTATACCAATTTCGTGGTGGGAAGATTTGTGATTTGGTCAATCGGCAAGGGGCGTCACGAATTATCTTCTTGGATTATGTACACTGCTCTGTCCTATGCATCTATCAGACGCCAGTGTCGTTCACGAGAGCAATTATCTAGAAATATACAAGAATGGAAATGCCAGCTTTGTCCCCCGTTGTTCACGCACCTTGGAAACCAAGAGCGAGATAATTCGGTCTTTATACGTATCTGACAACACCCAGAATCAACCAGAAAGCCGGAGCTGACCAGTACACGTTGCATAATTCGCTAGGGTTTGCAGTGAGTCGAAATTGGTTGATATCGCATCCATCTGCTTCTAGGTCATGGAAACTCTTGACAGGACTGTGTAATTACTCCAGATTGAATAGTGGGAACTTGCAAATGCTGCGACGAGATTACAAACTAGCACGTAACGTTATAATTAACAATTCTCCTTCCTGTTCCTTTGGCAACGGGACACTCAAGACGAAAACTTTCCTCTGCACGTAAAATAGTCGATTCTTGCACCCGTTCCGCGTCTCTGGCAAGCAAATATGCCATTGTTCTGCTGCTGTTAGGCAGGAAAATTGGTTTTGGCGAGTTCTCTACAACTGAGTCCTCACCTTCATGTGTCAGACTAGTAGGTGAACTAGGATATTAGAAATAACCGCGGAGAGGTCACTCGATACTCATGAAGCTTGTTAAGGAGGGTGGGCCTCAAAGGGAACCCCGTGCTAGAGGATACCGGAATCTGACATAACTGGAGCATTCCCGAGACCTCTATACATTGATTTCAGTCCTGCTCAGGGTTGTAAATTTAGTTTGTAGTTTTAGTTAAAATAAAAATTTAATTTGTAAAGTTTATAGTTTTTTGGTTTTACCTTAAGACTAAAACTATAAAACTATAAAATATACTAAGAAAAATCTTTAGAAGTATAGAAAAAATAGGGGTTTTAAGAAAAAACTAAGTTTAAAATTTTAAATTCTATTAAGTGGTTTTGTTTTTAATCTATATATGTATACTTCTTAATCAATATGTAGACAGTTCCTTTATATAGTGGTAAACGCTTAAATACCCAGTATTTAAAAAAGAATTATACTAATAACAATAGGTTTAAAATATTAACGTATTATTATAAAAGAAATACTAAAAGTAGCATCTTAAGTAGTCAAGAAGAAGTAGAAGTTGCTAAGGAGGAGGAGGAAGAGGAGGGGAGATCAGCTCCTCTCGGTTATTTTCCCCGCCTTGAGCACATACAAATCAACAATTACGAGGAGACCGACCCCTAGAAGGCGCAGGGGACCCTTGCTGCTTGGCAAAGTTGTTTTGAACTGTGCCTCCATACTATACCCCTGTAAGGATCCAAAACTTTAAATGTCAACCATTCCACCCAAAGTCGCTTCTGGTACCAATTTTGGTGAAGTGTGACCTGGCGGGTCTAGAATTACCAATAGGAAAAGTTGTACACGATCAGATTTCCACTTAAGATGCCTGCATAAGTATACCTACGAGGCTACTGGTGCAGCGCGGCTGATATAGTAAATTATAAAAGCGGCAGCGTGGAACGCGTCACAGGCGTCGTACTCATTGATGGGTAGGCAATCACTAACATCAAGTTTGCCTTAGGCTGATGCCGTTCTAACACATGTAACACGCCCACCAAAACAGAGAACAGAGCCATAAAACTCAGTCAAAACAAGAAACTGATTCCAGAACCTAAAGGCACGTCGCGAAGACCGATGTCTTCAACCAGAGAGCGCAAGCAATATTAGAACATCAAGTTACGAATTATGGGTTCCGCGACGAAGTTGTATTCAGAACACAGAAACCACTGGTTGGCTGAAGTAGTAAGTAGAGGGAGGGAATAAAATATTATCGTTGAGTTGCCCGGTCTCATGAAAACTCACTGATTCGGTATAGGTGGAACTTGGGGATCGAATGTACTTCTTCGACCGTGCAGACACATTCTGGACTATTGCTCGCTTGAAGGCGCATCCCACGTCGCCCCTCGCCTCATTCCCATCCGCATTGGAAAATGATGATAGAGCCAGTTATACAACTTTACCCTGGCAACAGGTCGAGCCCCTGACCTTAGTGGAGATCCCGGTGACCGGGGACGAGGTCAATGATGAGAGAAGGGTGACATTCGAGGAGCTCCAGAGTGTGTTTGAGAACTGGAAACTGATAGACGACGTGTGGAATGAAAGTTTCCTTCAATGTGAGTAACATGAGGCAAGGCAGAAAGTAGTATCATAGTCGCATAACGACCTTCGCTGACATGCCTGAAAGATATCCACCTACAACCACAGCCCCCACACCACCGACGCATTGCCATCACCTTGACAGACGAGACGTACAACAAGCTGCGGACCAGGTATCACACAACCCACGTACTTTGTGGACCTGCAAGCAACGAGATGTGCCAAGGGTTGAGCGCGCGGACACTTTTGTGCGAGGCAGGAGGACAGAAGGACGTTTCCAATGAGCTCCCTGCCACACCATTGCAAGGCCCTTACTTTATTTCAGGCAGAAATGGGAGGCTAATGGCCGCGCATCGGCTGCATGAGGATACCTATGAGACCTTCATTCAGGTAAGAGAGACTGAGCCCCTCCGTTACCACGAACGAAAATACTACTTTAATGCATGATTCCTTGGTCGATCGCGAGGTTCTGTACGACAAGACATGCTGATGTGCACTCAGAGTGTCTACTCTTCTTCAGATGGCAAGATCCGGTCCCTTCCCATCCATGCATCAAGGCTCAACCATCTCAGCGTCGGAGTGCCGTCGAGGCTTCACAGTAAACTAGCAACACCGGAGCAGCCTCTGTCCGGGCTGAGATTCTCAGTAAAAGACGTCTTCCATATCAACGAATTGGGGCCTCCAAGTCTTGGGAGTCGAGCCTGGGTCAGTGTCAGAGACAAGCAACGCCTGCACAGAAACCAAGAACACGAAGCACTTGATCCTGAACGGTTAGGTGTGGTCGAGGTTTTGCGAAAGATGGGTGCCGTATTCGTCGGCAAGAACAAACTCGTAAGCTTATCTGCTTTGATACCTCGACTGAAGTAATAGTGGTAATCAAAAAGGTCACAGTCGGAATTCGCATTCGCGGGACCATATCACTGGCAGAACACCGACTATCTCCTGTAAGTGACGACATCTTGAGATTGAGATACCACGGGCTCCATGAACTCTCCAAAGCTTCGTATCGAACCTACTCCCAGACTCAATGAAGAGTAGGGCTTACCAGCTAATACCATCATAGGAATTTCAACCCAAGGGCGGACGGCTTGCAATCGCCTTCTGATTCATCCGGTGGAAGTGCAAGTGCTGTGGCTGCTTACGATTGGCTAGACTTCGCCATTGGGACTGATACTGGTATGTTCAACTTCTCTCGTATTCATACTAGAAGGTTTCAACGTACGGCGAGGACTTAGATGTTTTGCACCACTTGACATTGAGTTTCGTCGTCGATAGGGGGATCAATACGTCTTCCTGCCGATGCTAATGGCGTCTATGGTGGTCGGCCAACAACTGGAGCTATCTTCGCCGGGGGGATTTCTCCTTTGGCAAAGTCTCTGGATACCTTGGGTAAGTGAATCCCCGAGCATTTCGGGTAGTCTACAAGCACCAAATCATGCTCGTTGAGGATATTGGATCGTGCTGATTGCAAGCAGGCGTTTTGGCTCGAGACCCTGAAATCTACTGCAAGGTTCTGCAAGCACTCCTAAGTGCCTCCCTGACACTAAATGACACCTCGCCGTCTCCGCCTCTCCCGGTGAAGCTAAAGATTGTTGCCGAGGATGGTCACAACAAGCACGCGGAAAGTCCAACCTTGGGCGATCCGAGAGCTACAGGAAAGTCGATATTTGAAACGTTCGTTAGCAAGCTCGAGACTTCATTAGATGTACGGAAGGAACACGTCAACCTGGAACTCTTGTGGGATGCGACGAAGATGGAATTCAAAAGCTCCCAACAACCATTGGCGGGGGGGAAACAAATCGGGAGTCTAGGTACAGAATTTGGCGACGTGAGTATTCCCGACACCACCATGTCTCCGGCTTTGAGTGTCGTAGATCAGGATTTATGCTGACATTATTCTCCGGCCACGCAGGTGTACCGGAAGATTGTCTACTGGGAATTGTATCGAGATCTCGGTGCTCCGTTCTTGAAAGCCTAGTGAGTTGAAGACCTTGTATTAGTCTCCGTCGGTCAAGACTCATCGATTGACTCCCCTACCTTGTGAAGTTCAGAGGCGAATGATGGTCGCCTCCCTCTGGTGAATAATAACATTAAAGCAGCGTGGAAGACCGTCACAGGAGGAGATATTACTGAGTCAATGTATCAGGAGGCTCTTTCCCAAAGAGACGAGCTGAAATGGTGTGCCTATTCCTGCTTTGCCCCCCTGTTTCAGGTCGAGATCCAGCAGTTGAAAGAAGCGTGCTTTGCGCTGACGCTTATCGGGTTTTCTTCACAACAGCTGGGTCAGTAAATACTTGACAGAGGACTCCTCCCCGTCAGTCACGCTCCTTGTAAACCAGAGCTCAAAGCAAGGAGAAGAGCTTCGCGATACACAGTAGGTTTATCTCTGATTATTTCCCGGGGTAAGCTTACATATCGCTATGAACTGAAACCATTTTCAGGTCCGATGAACGTTACTTTGCACCCTCGAAACCTGGCCAGGTTCTACCGTTCGTGCACCTGAGCACCCTAGCCGATCTCACAGGTGCGTGCTTCCAGTCATGATGCCCACCTCATCCCACCCGATGCGAAGCAAAACATGATCCCACCCGCACACCATTAATTGTAAACAACGGACAATATTTACAATGCCACATGGTGTTTCAGATCACCACGTCCCTATCGGGCAATTCGAATGCCCTTCAAGTGTGACAGGACTCGGAGAAACTTATCCATTAACGGCCTCGATCACTATGGTATCAGGTAAGTTAGCAAATTTGAGGCTAGAACAGGATAGCATAACCTATCAACTGTCCATCCCTACGGAAAATAACAAGCCTGTAGGCGGTGAGAATGCCCTGCTGAGGCTGATTCAGCACTTGCATCGACATGGAGTACTCGACTCGGTTAAAACGGGTCGGAAAGCGTTTTAAGTTTTTCTAAAAAGTCACCATGAACGCGGGTGTCGGGCGTGGTTGATTAGGTGTGAAACATTAGGATTGGTAACATCAGTTGATGAGCAGAACATATTGTCATGGAGGAAATGATGGATAGTGACTTCGGCCGCCAATTGGGGTACCGGTTCCAGTGATTCCCAGATTTACTACGACCAAAAGCTGCCTTGATGATATATGTACCAATCGACGATGGAGGATTGATTCCAACCATGACTCGCAATGATCTCGACTTATATGTGAAATATCATTTCAAATGGTGACATGGTACAACGTTCTTCAAATACCAGTCTATTTCCCCATTGTATTTAACGCCAGACGCAGTGTCGCCATCCATGATTTATGGGTGCTCAAATTCATTGTGTTCAGTTCTTCGCAATATTCCTGAGATGAGTATAATTGAAATCGTAGTAGTAATTTATTGTCCTCGTGTCCCGGGGTCTCAGGATGGGTTACTCGATATAACACTAGTCATTGTCTTTGTAAATTGGCCCAGTTCAATCAACTCGTCCAGCACCGTGGCATCTACGCTAGCGATGCGGCCGAACACACCACACGCATTCGAGATATGCCGCAGTTCTTCGTTCGCGGACGATGAGTTTCCTTTCGTCTCCGAGAGTGCGATGAGCAGTGTTGCAGTGCGTACCAGGTTCAAGATCCTGCGGTCCTTGCTGTTTGCTCGCACTTCACTGTCAGCAACTTGGCCGGCTGCGATCTAGGGTTAAAGGGAGGGAAGGAGGACGCCGCACATATTGAAAGGAATCTTCTCGAATCGAATGTTCAAGATGCACTGGATGAGATTCTGAGCAGAATCCAGACATTCATTTTGGAAGCAGTCGTAAATGACCAGGTTCCTTTCACATTGCCGCTGCTGTCGGAGCCCTAGTTGCAAGGATCGGCCATAGACAACAAATTTCGCCATGCAAGTTTGCAGAAGAAAGGTTAGCTCCCGGCGAGTGGGGTCAACCTGCATGGTATTCGATGGGGACTTGGTGACGTTGACCTCATACCAACGGTTTAAAAGGCCAATGATTTGATTCGCAGTTCGTGTGTTTGTACTAGTCGAGTTTCGCAAGCTAATCTGGCCAAAAAAGTCCTTGGCGATTTTGTCGCAAATCTTAGCGTACTCACACTGGGCTCGTAGAGTCTCATGATCAGAGAGCCGTTGGAATTCGTCATCTCTTCTCCGAAGGGGTGCCGGAGATGGAATTTCAGGTGGGTCGTAGTCGATAAATTCGTCATTTAGCATCTGTATAGAACCATGGTATATCCTATCAGGAATTGCTGTCACCTTGGAAGGTCAAGGTACATACAGAAGGGCGACCTGAGTACAGGCAAAAGGGTTTCTCAAGGCAGTACAACAACCAGAAGGCTCCCTGGAGCTGCATCCGCTGATGGCTTCCCGAGCCTTGCGTATCCGCCTCGGCAACTGTCGAAGAATAGAGTTTTAGTCTGTATGATATGAGCGCCGCGTCCACGAGGAGACTGTTCATAATCGGATGTCCCGCCTCTTGAGCGAAGATAATCTTCAAACTTTCCCGTTAGCGAAAACATCGGGGCATATTCCCTTATCTTGAAGAAAAGGATATTCATAATACGGACCATAGTCATGAGAGCCTGCAACAAGAGCAGAATGTTACTATGCTTTGCCTAAGGTAGGTTGATTTGCAGGAAGTGTTCCATCATACCTTGAATGTCACAGAGGATAAATAGTGTGCAGTGGTTCCCAAGTGTCTGTAAGCAACAAGAGCCAGATTGAACAATTCCAGTCCGGTATGCTTGGCACTGGAGGAACTTGGTCTCGTTCCGTCCATACCAAGACCACGCTCGATGTCGTTGTCGGAAGACTTTCTGTACTTGAGACCAGTGCTGAGACTATCCAAAGCCGTCAGGGAACCAGTGTTCAGGCTACCCAAAGCCAACAAGGAGATCACTGTCATGGTTTTGCAGGGATCTGCCGTTGGACTTGAACAGATACTATGGTAAGTGGTGTCCTCCACCCACGCCTCGAGGTCGCTTCGGGAGACCAGGATCTCGATGCTGTAACATAGCCCGTCTTAGTGTATTGCATGCGCCAAAGCCCGCTCGGCACTCAGGACCGAAGGCAGGAGGGAGTAGCTGCAGAGAAACTGACCAAAAGCCGTACAGGTCGTTGTAGCAAGCTTTAAATGACGGGAGATGGGTCAGTGTAATGCCCTCAGATCATATTATGTCCTGGGTGCTGGATTTACGCACCATCAATATACGCCTTCCTGGTCTGGCATGGGATACTTGACAATACATCACCAATATGTGGATTCGACTCCACGTTCCCACCTCCCTGTGCCAGCTTCGCCGCGGATTTGGCTTCTGCCGCTAGGGAGGCGCAGAATGTGGCCGTCAGTCGCTTAAAGGCTTGACTGACTCTGGCATCATAGCGCCGGCCCGTGGAGCCCTGGGTAGTGGGGCTATAAAGTTCATCGACGTCTAGGCTTATGTAGAGCTGGAGCAGCGAGGACATTGGGTTTTCTTTGTGCTCTAAATTCTCAAAAGTCAGCATCTCGGTGGGATGGGTAGGATACCTTGAGACAAGGGATAGTTCGCATGATTTGATCCATTTGAGATAAGTACTCGCACATACCTTTCAAGAGCGCATTTGCCTATGACCGTGCAAACGTCAACAAGACCGTCAAAGAAGGGTCAATAAGGAAAGAGCGCAACCTCATTTGGGTGCAATCAGATGTACGCACATCTGTCATCTCGATCTCACTATTGTCATGTTCCGAAAGGCTGGGGGAAGTTGTACCAGACGGCTCGTTGGGAGCGGACGAGTCAGGATAGTTTTCCGTGGTCCCTTGTGGCTCTTGCGAGACTGCGGGAGCCTCGCTAGGACTGTGGGTCACCGTCGTCATTTCTTCCAGACCCTCATCGCCCTGCTGGACCGGGACAACGGAGAATCAGCCTCAGCATGACTGGAGTGAAGGGAATAGCACGTAAAGGCGCCCTCTTACTTGGTCAGGTGACAAACTGTTACGGTTTGTCGATACAGAATATCCTGTGTCATGTTCAGTTATTGGCGTAGGCAGCACAGCCAGTGCGGGCGCATCCTCTTGTGCGCGACTTCTCTCAAACAAAAAGTCCGCGCCGATGCTTGACAAGTTCGACTCCTGGCTGCCTTGGCACCCGAATTCCTGACCAACATTGTTCCAATTAGGGAGCGCGTAGAAGCGCTCAGTGCCAGTGGGATACGAGAGTGAACCCCAGTTGTGAGCCGTGTCCATTTGTTGCATAGCATAGCTAGACGTGTTCCCGGATGCATGAGCCGCAGCAAAGTTCTGATAAAACATTTCGACGTCCTCATTGCTGGTCCCTGTGTGCTGGTAGCCATCAGAGAACCCACTAATGGGGACCGTAGGCTGGACTTGGCTAGGTATAAGAAACGCGTGGCTTGGTGTGCCTTGGTACGCAGGTGACATCGGTGGTCTTGACAACTCCAGGTTTCCAAGAGGCGGTTGTCTCAGAGAACTCTCGCTGATACCTAGGGTGGCTTTGCGCTTCAAGGAGGTTCTTCTGTCGTACAGGCATTGGATATTGTGGAGCTGCGCATTGTACAGACATATTAGTCACGATGGCGTCGCCCCAACAATTGTAAAAGTGCATTGACAGATGGCCTATGATGAACTAGAAATCGCATGTCTTTCAAAGGCGCTGCCATACACATACCTGACAAGCGCAACATGGGGATATGCCATCACCTATTCCACAGCATGTCAGATTCGGAAGCCCACATTGTCTACATCAGTCCAGCAGCACACTTGGTCCGAAGTCGGAGGTGGCCGCTGTGTAGCACCTTGCCCACCTGAAATTGACGGCGACCAGTTCAATGGGGAAACATAGCTTAGTGAAACCTACATTTGGTTTTCCTAGCCTTGCAACCCTCGCAAGCTCCGCGCCGTCTCTGGATCCGCGGACGATCGAGTTGGCGTGTCATGGTGACATCTACTTGACGGCTTTTCGAGTTGGACGGTGAATCTAGATAGGGAACCCCTGTAGCAATTTGAAAAAAGGAGACTGACACGGACGGGCTCATCTCAAATATTAGCATAGTTGATTTAATAGTCATGACCCGTGCTACCCCGCACCAGACCCGCGCCGTGTCCGCGTAGCGCCCACACACAGTATAGTCACAGATGAAATTGTGCATAGCGCCCCATCTAAGTTCGGAGTGTGAACTCTCTATCTACCCTAAAATCGCTATTGTCAGCAGGTCGTAGGCAAAGTGTGACCGAGGAGATCCACAATCGACAATGGAAAAAAGTTTCTACGGTTTAAAGTTTACGCGTATGCAACAGCGCCACGCGGGGAACGGCCCCTGGTGCCCATTTTTTTTTAAACGCGTGATGCTGGAGGAAACGTACAGCTCACAAGGATCCCGAAGTCATCCCAGCACGCGCATGCAGTTCAGTTAACAGTGACATCGCTTTTGATTTGGTTGCATAGTCTTCAGACCTTGAATAATTATGGAGAAGTTCCGATGTTTTCTCAGTAGTGCTCCACCAAATGAATCTAAACGGTAAATGCTTTATTGCCATCATAGACTAACCCCATTCTCTCAAACAGGGATAAATTCGCGGTCCTTGTAATACGGATGGCTTTTCTAAGTCTCTAGGGACAGGTGCTGTATGTCATTGCTTGCAAGCTGCTGGCAAATTTGTTCTGTTGGGTGAAACTCGGTAGGCGGCAACATTAAAGCCACGATTGTTTTTAAAACTCACTGTTATTGGCCATGTTCTTCTTAATTTTCTTCTTCTTTTTTTTAAAAACAAAACAAACAAACAAAAAAACCTAAAAAGAACCACCGAGTATTTAAGCGTTCGTCACTGCATGAAGGGAACGCCATCATATTGCATAACAAGCATATGTATACGAATAAGTACGAGACTTTCTAAAGCTACAGCCCCAAAAGAACCGGGAAGTTGACAGGATCACATCAGTCCTATTGATGACCCTCAGCACCTAGTCTAATCTAGTCTATACAAGAGTACTTATTTCCTCAAACATGCCTTGTGCGATGGACCAAATCTGTTTTCCCATTGGGATTACACTGCGATGCAGGAGCATCTGACTCATGTGGATTCCCTTCTGACTGCTACCTCGGGCAAGCAGGACGGCAACAGGACCGTGCTGGACATCTAGGATGGCAACTGATAGGGCGCTGCGAAGAGATTGCCTGCCGGCTTCGAGAGCAGAGACGGAAGGAGAGGCCGAATTGTCTGCATCACAGCACGACAGCACCGTCTCTGGACTCTGTACGAAGGCCTCGACGGCGGGGAAGTGGGAAGCGTGCGTACGAATGCGGACTAGATGACTTGTGCGGCGCACGGCAGTGCTGAAAGCCAATTTGGCTTGTTGAAAAGCAGCGTTGTAACATTCGTCGAGGGAAATGACGGCCCTGGCAAACCTGTCGATTGCTTGCAAGGTAATGTGCGGCATGCAAATGTAATGGACGCAATTGCCCTCGGCCCTCAGGTGAAAATCAACGAGAACCCAAGGCGCCGGTCTCTCGAGCACGACAATCAAGGATGTCTGGTTTCGCAGAACAAAGATTCCGGCCGCGCTCAACATGGACCGTAGGGCATTTGCGTTTGCTAGGCAGTGACGGCGCAGCATGGCCAAGTCATCATCCGAATACATTTGCTGAAACAGCCAGGCCTCAAACACGGCACGAGGGTCGACGGCTGGAGCAAGATTAGGGAGGGCGTTGTGCGAAGGATTGTAGTAGACAACCTCTCCCGACACCATCATGCCGTACGCCTTGTGGTGACTGACGGTGATGCCCTGCACCACGGGGACGCCATCACCACGGACGCTAGGTCCATCGGGAGGGCCTAAGCAGACGAGTTTGGCCTGGCCGGGGCCAAAACCAAAGTCGAGGGCACCGTCCGCGTGGATGTAGCTGACCTCCTGTCCCACGTCCTCACGCAGCACCCCCCGCAGCGCCGCGATGTCGTCAACGCCCCCTACGAATGTAGTACCCACGTTTACGACCAGCGTCACGCCGTAACGGTGGCCAGACGCGGCGCAAGCGGCACGGTCCTCGGCTACCTGACGCGCAAGCTCCGAGGGGACCATGCGCCCGGCGGCGTCGACTGCGATAATCGCAAACTGGGGTCTCAGGGACAGGACATGACCATCACTGCCGTCTAACTGCTTGACCCAGCGTCGAGCCAAGACGTCGCTGTCGCCGAGCGCCTTGGAGACGCTGTAGTGCGACGAGGCAGAGCAGTATATGAAGTTGTCTGGGGCGTAGGCCAGCGCGGCATGGACGCCTATCTGGTTGCCCATGCTGCTACCCGTGGTGAAGGCGGCGCCGAACTGAGACAGAAGGTCGGCATCGGCGTCCGGAATGCCGAATGAGACCTTGCGAGCCCTCAGGATAGCGGCGGCTTTGGCCTGGACCCATTCGTTCGGGATGGTCAGGTCGAAGAAGTGGGCGGCTACAGGACCCAGTGCCGAATACGTGGCTTGGTTAAATGGATAACCTGCCGAGTCCGCCAGCTGCTTCCGCCAGGTTCGCATCTTCTGGGAGAGGTAGGCGTGGCTGGCGCTGGGCAGTGGATACTGTTGGGCGCTGGTAGGGGGGGCAGGAAGCTCTCGTATCACACTCAGGTCACGGCCGCGGATCCCTCCCAATGCTTCAGTAAGCAGGTGGAAGTGACTTGTCGTGATACTGGGCTGAACAGTTCCAAGCCAAGCGCCTGCAGACGCGCCACCACTGCTATCGTTGCCCAGGTGGATGAAGCCCAGCTTGAAGAGCCGAGCGGCCATCAATGAAGACTCGGGCTGTAGCAGATTAACTGGTGAGTGGATGATGAGATCCAGTGATTCGGGTGGGCACGAGACTCGAGTTCCCACCGAGGCCAGGGCAAGAGCAATATGTGCCCGGTTTCGCATACAACCTTGATAGATGTCCTGCCGTCTCTGATGGTCGAACCGCTGCTCCTGCAACCCAATCAGGAGTGGGCCCAGAGCGTCTCGCGATCCTGATATGGTACTGTCGTGGCCCTGGGTGTACTCGATTCGCCGCCCAACACAGTCCCCTAGCATACGCGGCTTGATGGCCACGGTTGGATGCTGTCGCGTGTGGCTCATGCCTCCAGCGACGATGCTGGCGGCGTATATGAAGCCCGGTCTTGGCGAACACTTGCCAGCTTTTGGATGCGACAGGATCAGTTTGGGCAGGCCGAGTCCACGGCGTGCTGAGTCGGAAAGTGTGGTCAGGTAGTCAAAGGACCGTGCAGCGTCGACGTGGACAAAGACATCTCGGGTCGTGGCGAGCCGGCGCACGGCTTCAAAGTCGTCGCTCTGGCCGGCATCGTTGGCGAGGGTTGCAGCAAAGATGATGGGCCGGGAGCCATCATCAGCAAGCAAGGCCGCCGCCTTGGCGACTGCAGTGGTACCGGTCCAGTCTGGCGCAAGCTGAATGTAATCAATGCCCAGCAGCTGCGCCGCATACTGCAGGATTACGGGGTCGAATCTCGAAGCCAGTAAAATGGGTCGGCGGCCGGGAGCCTGTTTGCGCAACTCTTGTTGTATGGCGCGGATGCCGTACAAGTTTGCCTCATAACGATTACATACGTAGCCACTCGGGTCCGAATCGCCGACCCGCTCAGCCTTGGAGACGACGGCCAGCCTCTCCAGCTCTTTGAAGTGGAAGGGCCAGCTCTCGTCGATTTCTTCTGGCAGGTTGATGTTGTTGTTATATAGCGGCAGACCCACCTCTCGCATCACCGCCACCGTCGAAACCCACAGCGGATCCGAAAAGGGATTGAAAGCACCTTGTTGGGATTGAATACAGACGTGGTACAGCGTGTTCACCTGATCCAGCACGTCCCGAACGCGTTTCGATCCCCGCCAGTCTCGCATGACAGGGTCCTCGACCCACGCCGGCATAGCATCGCGAAAGGTCGTCTGGACGATCTGGGCTGGTCCCCTGCAGACGGGCTCGCTCTCAACTGGACGTAATATTGGTACGTCTGGGTGCTTCACACCCCGGCTTTGTCTAATGGTGCAAGTGTCAGGCATGAATATTCCGTTCAAAGGAAACACGACTACTGACATCTTCAACATTGTTTCCAAACTTCTGCCGCAAAGTGAATTCTGTTGTCGCGAAGAAGCTGTAGATCATTCTGTGTCCAGTATGGAACAGCGTGCCCTGGCGACGAAATCATCAAATCTTCGGAGTACACGGTCACGTAGTCACTCTATATTCTCGTGAAATGTCTCACACCTTACCGAGGTCTAGTTGTCGCGGGTTCCAAAGAGTTGAACTGGCTCTCTTACACCTTTAGATAGACAACAGAATCTTGAGTTGTTTAATGCGGCGGTTCAAATTTTTAACCTCTCGGACCTACCCGGAGGAGTGCTGCACCATATACAGGGGTAGCTTGATGAGGTAGAGGTGAGTTCGCCACCCAACAACCGGTTTGTGATTGTTCCTATGCTTAGGTGTATTACGCAGCTGGGAATCTTACCAGACAGTCAGCAATTATTGAGTACTTAGACGGTATGAATGGAACAACAGAAAGGTATATCAGGGACAACTTACAAGGATTGCTTGGCGTGACATTGTATTTTCGTCTCGGGGCGCGCAATACTAGCCCTAACCAGAGTGAGAGTTTGGGCGAAAAGATAATTCCGACCTGCATATATCCTCGGATCGAGGCGAGAGGGCACCGGTTTCCTTTACAATCCGAAGGTTCCGTCGTCCACGTTACCAACTTATCATACTTTGGTAACATAGTTGGCAATGCCAATGCCAGGATGATGGCGTGACTGACCTTTCGAATTCGTTGGCGACAGATTTTCGTGTGCCGTGGCAGAGGACGACTTCCGCCATATTGTAGAACTTACACATCCAGAATTTTGGATGGCTCTTGCCTGTCAGCACAAGCAATGAATGAGGTGCGTTGGTTTTCATTCTGCTCTCCACACGCTTTACTTCCAAGACGCGGAATAGGTCAGCAGTTTTGTTAGAGACCCACTATTACAATGCCAAGCGTGTACAACGACAGCTCCCTCACGGAGTCCAAAGATTTCAAACTCGAAGAAGACGACGATGGTGCTGTGAATAACCGACTGTTGTCATCGACAGATTCGATCGATGGGTTTGGCTCGCCAGAAAAATCCAACAACACCTGCACTCGATGTCGTCGAAACTGGAGAACCTGCATCCTTCTCGAGAGTCTCACAATCATCCTGTTCGCCCTTTACTTCGTCTGGGATCTCACCATCCACCAACAATACTACCACTCAGAATCTGATACGAAAAAGCAGTATCTGCACTGCGGGAACTCTGTGGCAGAGGCCCAGGCAGCTGGGTGCCAGTTCGAGCTCATGTCCTACGCGTGGCTGCCGGAGCCGTGCATAGACCGCGAGCTGGAGGAGGAGTTCCGGAGCCTGGGATTCCCCTATTTCGAGGACATCGAGGGCACGCGTTCCGTGGCACACGAGGTGGTTGTGAGGGGGGACCAGATCGTGTTCTCTACGTGGCGGGAGCACATGTGGCATTGCGCGTTTATGTGGAAGAAGATCGTCAAGATTGCAAATGGGGTCAAGGGCGGCGGGGGGCTCAGCACAAGAATGCTCCGCATGAATCACACGGAGCATTGTTCGGACATGATTCTGGCCGACGACGGGCCGCCGCTTGATATGGTTAATACCAGGGGCACGCCGGCATTTGATGAGTGTGTTTACGAAGAGGATGCGCGGCCTTTCCTGGAAGGGTTATAACTCAAGTGTTCCGAGTTTATTCGATCTTTGTCCCTGCATTATGAGACGTACGATATCGGTTACTATTGTCGGGTGGTCATGTATTGACGTTGCAGGCATTTCTAAAGATGGAAAACCAAGAGTGGGGAAAATGGCGTCGGTGTAGCTTGATCTCATATTTACATAGTGGTATAGTATTGTTTTCAGACCAAGATCAAGGGCATGAGACGTGTTTTCTGCGAAGTTTCCGTGGAAGGTGTTGACGCATGTGAGTGGGTTCTCACACAGATCCATGCTATGCGGGAAGAAACGGAGTTTTCATGCTGTTTGTTGAGCATTTTTAGGGCCTAGGATTCAACTTCCATAGATTTTCATCGCTACCTGCCAACATTGGGTGCTGCTGGCATTCATAACTTGACAATGTTTTCTTTGGAAGACACACGAGACCGTAACACAGGTCCACAATGTCTTGGTAACGCCGCGTCTCACATTCGTTTCTATCTAGGTGAGACATGTCAAGACTATATCGCCTTCCGGCTGGCCAAGAGAACGTGTACCGGCCAAGTGACGTGGAATTTCCCACTACACTCTTCCGCCGCCTGCTCAACCTCCTTCCACTCGTCAGAATCGAATGCCTTCCGATCACGGTCCCCACCCAGTGACCGGCGCATATCTCTTAGCCGGTCGACCGTGCAGTCCGTCTTTTCCCAGTCCTTCCACTTCTCTACCCACTCCAGCTTCTCCCGCGAAGCATCAACGCCTATCACAGGCCGCCCGGCCCTGCACTGCCACTGCGCCTGCAGGGGCCAGGTGACGCCCTTCAAGTTGTAGTAATACCGCTCCACGTCTTCAAAAAGCCCCGGATCAACGCGCACGAAATCAAGCCCGACCGACGCCTGCCTCAGCGGGCGCTGCCATGCCTCATCATGATACAATGGGTTGTCCTCCTTGGACCTGTTGGCGTTCCAGTCACCAAAACGGCTGAATGCCTGCGCCAGGCGCTCGTTCCCACGGATGTGCGGCGTAACCTGATATGTCACCGCAGGAAAAGTGCCACCGGGACGCAGTGCCTCGGCGACCCTGTCCATGGTCTTGTCGATTTCTGTATAGTGTAGACACGTACACGCCATAGCCAGATCGACAGTCCCCGGGGCCAAGGCAGGGACCGGCTCTTCGGCGGGTCCCCGGTGGAAGACCAGCTCCACACCTGGGTACGCCTCGGGCCGCAGCATGTCCTCGGCCGCGGCGATGTTGGCGGCGCCCGGGTCTGACAGGTAGGCCCTCTTGATCACCGGCTTGTCTCCCGATGGCCTGCGTTTCGCGACTGCGGCGAGGAGGCGTGGGCCAGCCACAAGTTGCTTAGCCGAGGCCTCGCCGCGGTCCTTGTTGTGTCATTACTGGGAAATGCTGTCGCAGTATGGCAGAGCCTGCATCCTCGCATTGTTGCTGTTGATGCCTTCCAAAGTCCGCACGGTCAGTCTGTTCTTTCACTCGTCTTGAGCTTCGAAGAAGGTTCGAGGTGTGAAATTGTGAGAAAATTGTGTGTATATTCAGAGACCATTGTGTCTAAGAGAGGGCGAGGAAAGCCCTCTTATTTATCTTCAGTCCATCTTTGCTAGCAATTAGCTAGCAAAGTTGGACACCGAGCCAAATAGGGCCCGGTCAGCCAAATAGGGCTCGGCCGGCCCAAAAGGGCTCGGTCAGCCCTATAGTGCATAAATCTCGCAGAAATGCTGACTGCAGAGTTTCTAAACCGGTCTACGCCGCAACGTGCCTATTCTATACCATGAGGACTTCGAATACACGGACCCCGATCAACCTATGTGGGGTACGCCCTGGGTCAATGTCAGTGAGGATCGTGGGGTGGTTGCCATGACAGACGACTGGGCCAACTAACATGGAGTTATGATTGCTCAACGCTTTGCTTGGGACGACTCAAGGGGTATTTATCTGTTGGCGAGCCATCACAACTTTCACTGTCTGGTACGCGCAACTCCCACTCCTATAGACCCGGTCGCTATGAAAAAAAAAAATGAAAAGAAAGAAAAAACAAACTTCATGGAAGTGTGTACCTGATTTGGTCCGCAGAGCAACATTCGAATCGAACTCATCGAGGCTCGTGACGATCTCCCCCAGAGCCGCGGCTTCGGGCACCTGATGCATTGCCTCGACGGCATACGACAAGACATCATGCCTGACGCGGATGATAATCTCCGCTGGACCGGCCCTGGTGCAAAACTCGTCGCAGGGAACGGGCAGATGAGAATGTGCAGGAACTTTACGAAGCTGGAGGAGTGGGCGAAACAGTACTCGGCGTGCTACAGCTACAAGGGTGACGATGTTGACGAGTTCCCCATTATTGACCACTACAAGCACTGTCCGGCGGGCAATCCATTGGCCTAAGTTGGATGAAGAATTGGCCAAAGACTAGCCTTCCAATACAGATATTACGGTGTGTGAAATGAGCTATCTTGTCAGTTAGTCCAACCTGTCCGCCTTTTAGTGGTCTATTCTTGGGCTCGTGGGATGATTCGCGGAGCCTCTGAACGTATGAAACTGACTGAAGCTCCAGTGAATAGCCTCTTATATGTCACATTGACATGAGAGATTGAGATGGTCTTGAAGGACATTGGAGCGAACAGAGTCTGTGGCCAAGTTTTGATAGTTCATGAGGCACCAGAGGTGGAACTGTGGAATGCAGAGAAAGACAAATAAATTTGGGCTACTTGTGATTAGAAATAGTCGGCAAAGTCTTGAAGAGTCCAAGACCCTACTTAGTAGAAAATAAAATTCAGAATTGCCAACACTTTTTTTGATCCACTTCGGGGTGCGCGCAACAGAGACTTGGATGCAAAATAAATACGACGTCTAAAGTGCGTAGGTACGGCAGCGAAATCCGCAGAGGCAAACCATGAGTCAAATGGAAGCTTTGACTAGCATAGGGTAGACAACATGCCGGAAAGCCCTGCGGGACAGCTTTCTAGTAATAGTACATTACTTCGCAATCTAGTGGATAAAATTTCTCAAGCTATTGTTAGAAATCGCGACAAGCTCAGGTTCGGAAGAAGAGCAATCAGATAAGACGACACTTTGAGAATATTCAGCAGGCATGTCTCCCTATATGTAGCTTCTCACCGCCACCTACATAATTTAAGCAGGTTATGCGAGGCAACTGGGAAAACAGACAAATAAGCGTGTTTCCTTCTGGTGCCTGCTAAAATTTCTGAAGCATAATCACCATAGCCTCGCCTGTGCACAAAGCTTCTAGTAGTTATTTAGACACGTTCAAGATACCTCGACACCTCCCTGCAATTGCCAAAGCAGATTAGCATCAGGTACACGGGAGGGGCAAGGCATAAGACATACCAGTCAGTGACGACATCCTCAAAGCAACGAACTTCTCGCATCCTCGTGGCTGCAAACTGTTCGACAAACTTCTCGCCAAATATCTCCCTTGCAACGCTGTCATTTCTAGTCATGTCGATGACAGCTTCCTTCAACGTGCGGCTCAGAGTTCTCTGCCCCCTCTTCTGACCTTGCGTCTGTCCATTTAAGCTCCCAAGCTCCCCAGGAGTCTCTGTGTCCTCCGATTCTTCCAAAGGTGGCATAGTGACATCCAGTTTCTTTTCCATCCCCCGTAATCCGCACCCAATCAATGCCGCAAGAACATACGGCGCGTTAGCGTCCGCCCCAGGAACTCGGCACTCAAATCTCGTCCCGCCAGAGGCACCACCCGCGATGACGCGGACACTTGCATTGCGATTGTCGACTCCCCACGACACGGAGCCAGCGGTCCAGTACTGACGGTGGCCCAGCCGTTTGTACGAGTTGACCGTCGGACAGAGAAGCGGCAAGATATCGGGGATCCCGTCCAGGAGCCCGGCGAGAAACGAACGGCCCGAATCGCTGACGTACTCGAGGGCCTGGAATCGGGAATTCTCGTCCCTGTCTTGTCTGTCGAAGATTCTTCTGTTCCGGTCTTTAAAGTCCACCAGGGAGATGTGCACGTGTCCAGAGCTGCCAGGCATGTTTGACGCTGGCTTTGCCATGAATGTGGGAGTGATGTTGAATTGTGGCGCGATGCATTTGATGAGATACTTAAAGATCGCGCCGCGGTCGGCAGTCCTCTCGATGCTGTCATATTTTAGAGAGGCCTCATAGACTGGCCCGGACTCTGTGTGCAGGCCATCAATAGGGCAGTCGAGACTGTGAGTTGTGTCCTTGATAGCTTGGTAGTATGATATGTTTTCTGCCGGCCGGATGAGCGAGTAGGTGAACAACCCTTGACTCAGTCGAGGCAGAGCACGCGCAGAGCCAGACTCGAGTTGTTCTATAGGAGACAACGAGTTGCGGCCAACTCTGTATTGAAAGAACTCATATTCGACTAGCTTCCTCCTCGTCAGCTACCATTCTTTGCTTTGTACTTGTGCTAGTGCTGGGGCCAGTGAGCTTACTCCCAGCTAGTGGCTCTACGCCTTGTTGACTCCTTGCCTTGCACAGTTGTGATGCGATGACGTTTCGGGGACACAGATCCATGGGTTCCAGAGTCTTCGGATTATAGAAAGAAGCGAGGAACAAGGGCATGTTATTCTCCCATGGTATACGTCGATAAGTATCCAGGTCAATCTTAGCCAACATGTCTGGGTACCCGAACTTGTTATGCGACGTGGGAAGCGAAGCATCATAGAATAGCTACACGTGATAGCGGTATTAGTACAAGCGTGCACTGATTGTCTCCCCGGATGCCAAGAGAAATTTACTATGTCGTCAAGTGGAGGAGGATCACAATTCGACTTGTGCCTCGCCGGCAGCCTCTCCAAGGTCAGTGACAATTGTGCTGTGAGTAAGAAGCATACCTCGTCTTCGATGTCCCAACCAAAGAGAACACTACACATCGGGAGTCCCTTGGTCGATGACTGAATAGCTCTCACGAACTTGGAATTGGCAATATCCTTGCCTCGCAATACACCATCTGCATCGATCCCAGCAATCTTGATCCATGGATCATTCGCCACTGCTGACATAATCTGCTTTTCCTTTTCAGTCATCATTGCTATGCACTCGACGAGCTCCGAGAAAGTGGGCAATCAGGCTGAGTGAGACGAAAAGATGTCAATGGATACGTGGCTGACTCCGATGCGGGAAACGTTGAAAGACCAACACATTTCGCGTACTCCACGCAGAGTATAACCTTTGCATCTGTTGTTCTGCTCTGGCGCAATTATGCATGCGTGGGAGACTAATACAGCCAAGAATGGTTACACCCATAAAGGGGGAATAACTTTCCGGATACCCGCGATACAAAACTATAATTTCCAGCCTCCAACATGTAGGTGAGACCCACTCCCAGGGCACAATTCCGTGGAAAGGATAAATTAAAGTTTAAGCGGAACGATATTCACAGCCCCTCAGCAGCACCAGTGGCCCACAACCCCGTCAAGTGCTTGACTATGACTCGTTCGCGAAACATCACGAAGTACAATTTCTCGGCTACAAGATGCAGTCTCTGTAGGTGGTTGATGATCCGCAAGTGCAAGCTCCGCAGGAATTTCCAGATGGTGGTCGGATAACGAGCCCAGTATAGTAGGTACTTTGGCGTGACCGGAATACAATAATGCACAACCCGGTTGGGGGGAACATCGTCCACCTCGGTACTTTCAGCGTTTGCGTGATTGCACCTATTCGTCGGACAGCCAAAATTAGTGGGGACAATGTCTGGTACGCTTTGAGTCCAGAAAGCCTGCAACTCGGCTCGGCTGAAACAAGCTTACGTACCAAACCGAGGTCGGTTCGAACATTGATGTGAGCTTTGAACGTTTCTCAACGAGCAACGCTGTGGACTAGAGTTGGCCTAGCACAACATTAATAGGTAAGAACCGTGACACGGGGGAAAAAAGGCAAAGGTTGTTTGTCAGCGCGTTGTCCTCTTCTGTTGCATAGCTAACATCGAATTTTCATGACAGACGTGGAACCTGTGCCTAAGAAGCGAGACGGAGAAGCGAGACGCAACATGGCAACATCCGGTCTCTGCAACGATAAGTCCATAGGACCATTCGTCACAGAATCATGCACTCGAGGCACGGATTTGACCTTACTATTACAGGAGATAGCTTTGTCCTCGGGACCGGGACTTTTCATTATCGTCCTCATATACGTTAGGATGGTACAGACGTCGACATTGCGGTGGTGGCCATCACGAGAAGCAACTAGTCGCTTGTATTGGATGAAGCAGGTACAGCTTGGGCCGCACACGTTTTCTAGGAGATGAGGCTCAAAATGACTGAAAACGTACCCTAGGTTATTTACACTGTTCATTTTCTTCTCGCAAGCGTCCTTATGGTTCTCCGCAAGCGAGCGCAAATCACAGCGACGACATCGCACCCTTGTGCTCAGACCGGCATGTCCTTTGTATCAGACTTGATTTCGACTGTCGCAGCATCACTCTTGATTGTTAATACTTCCTTGGAAGCGGCGACAACATCATGGTCAACTACTCCACGCCCCTTCACGGCATACTTGACATTTGGCCTCCTCAGCGACCTGGTCCGGGCACGTACCTTGGGCTACGTATGCGCGGCAGACAGGACATTAGGCCCAGGTTTCGTTGCGCTGGGTTCGCTGAAGGGCCTGGCTGCGATACTGGAGCTGTTTCGGCGGCCACGAGATCTTGCGAACTATATCGCCGAAGACAACTCTGGGCTATTCTCGAGACTCGGTTTCGCATGGCTTTACAGCACCATTCGGAGGGGCTACAGTACCCGTCTGCAAATCAAAGATCTACCAGCAACGAAGCAGGGTATACGAATAGAAAGTTCAGGAATTGAAGAAACTGTCCTCGAGAAAGCCTGTTCGTCCGCGCCCTTCTCAAGTTCTCAATACATTCTTCATCGCAAGATACTCGCATCGTTTAGTCTATCGATTGCCACTCCCATCATTCTGCGGCTTCTACTCCTCGCTGTACAATTGACGCAGCCAATGATCATCCAGGCTACTCTGAAGTTTTCCGAGAGCACTTCTGAAACTAACAGTGAGCATGGGGGCTTCCTGGTCCTGGGTATAATGACAATATATATTGGAGCAGCATTGATATCGGGTGCTTACTGGCACGCTGTCAACAGCGACGTCACTCGGCTACGAGGTCTGCTCTTTACCGCCATATTTAAGCGGGCTCTGGTGACCGAGGGGGCCCAAGGAGACAGCGGCAACGGGACAATGGTCAGCCTGCTGAGTTCGGATGTTGATGCCGTACTGCAGGGCTTCCTGTGGATACATGAAATCTGGGCAACACCCATAACCGCGGCCATTTCGATGTGGATGCTGCATAAGGAAGTAGGCCTGGCGTAAGTTCACTGACAGTGGAATCGTCCAGGCCACTGGGGGCGCTGACATCGCATCGTTTCCAATAGATTCTTATCTCCCCTAGTATGCACTTTTGGTATGTGTTCGGCCTATGACGTCCCGGGAGATAGCACGCGTACTTTGCTAACGTGACTGTTGTCGTTCCTGAAGCCGTGGCGATCATGTCGTCGTTTCTATCCAAGCACCTCAAATCCCTCCAGCAGACATGGCTCCAAAGCACAGCGGAGAGATCGGAGTGTACCCTTCACGTGCTTCGAAACATGCTTGGAATTAAGATGTCAGGATATTCCAAGGCAATCTCGGATGTTGTCATGAAGTATCGACACGTTGAGGTCGAGAAGAGCAAGTTCGTACCATAACCTCGGAATATTCCCGGCCGAGTTTTGTTCATACTGATTGACCTACCAGAAAATTTCGTAAGATGCTGAGTCTTCTCGCAACACTCGGTATGGCGTCCTCCCTGGCACGCTGTTGTCACCACCTTTGATAAAACTGGAACCCTAATGCTCACTTCTACCAGCCAATGTATCCACCCTAGGTATCACCCTGGTTACCCTGGCCACATTTGCGCTCTTCTCTAAATATACTGGAGAGGAACTGAACGCCTCCAAGATGTTCACGGCACTGGCAATCCTGCAGTTGCCCATGAGCTCGCTGCAGACGCTGATCGCCTCCGTCCCCCTCATGGGAGCCACCATGGCGTCCCTGCAGAGGATCCAAGCGTACCTCGTCCAAGGTGTAGAGGACTCCGCCAGTGCGACATCCGCTGACTTGACACATCTGAGTGACATGTCGGGGACGGACGCTCTAGAGAGGACTTGGGCTGAAGTTAAGGGCGAGAAGCAGCCACCAGTCTTCAGTATTGAGGATGGGACAGTCGGCTGGACAAGATCAAAACTCCTGCTGCACAATGTTTCTTTTGAGATTCGACGGTCTGAAATTTGTTGCATCTACGGGCAGTAAGTCACCTCTACGGGTCGCACTCGCCTCCGCTACCTCCTATCCCAACTTTCTTTTCATCTGTTCTTTTCGCTTTCTGTCTCAGCCCACCGTTGTGACAGGGAATAGACAGCTATCCGTCCCCGCAATGATTGATCGCCGCTGATTCGGCTTAAACAGGGCTGGTACCGGCAAATCGACTTTGCTAGATATAATGGCAGGCCGAGCGCAGGGCCTCATATCTGTAAAATCCATTGCCAAGGACTTCACCCGTGCAGCCTGCTGCGAGCAAACCCCCTGGCTTCCCGACGACACAATTCAGAATGTCATCGTAGGCGCCGAGAGACTCGACCGGGCCTGGCTCTCGCGCGTCCTTTCCATGTGTTGCCTTGCCACAGACATCGAGAGGCTCGAAAAGGGCGTGAACACGCTGGTTGGCGCGAACGGGGCCGGCTTGAGCGGAGGGCAGAAGAAGCGTGTCGTAAGTAGACATTGGACAATATTCTTGTCTGCGTGGTTGGATTATGGATGGAGTGTACTAATTGAGACAGGCGTTGGCAAGAGCTATCTACTCGCGTAACAGGATCCTTATACTCGATGACCCTCTGGCCAGCCTGGACGCCAACAGTGAGCATATGATTAGCAAGACCCTTTTAGGCCCAGGGGGCTATTTTAAGTCCGCAAAAGCTACAGTTATCCTAACTACGAGCGTGGGTACGCAAAATCCTGAAATATTCTGGTTTCTTGTTCAGGCTGTTAATTATATTGTCAACCTATAGCAAAGCATGTTCACCTGGCGGATCGTGTTTTCGAAATACGAGGAGAAGAGTTTGTTGAACGCCCCACCAATTCCTTTTCGGCAGCTGCCAATCGTGACGATCAGTTTGAGACGGTGGTCTTGGATGCGGGTGGCACTTTGGAAGTGGACAAAGAGGACGCAGGATTCCACAATACAGCCATCGCTGCTGGTGATGGTGGAGCCAGTGTCCCAAGAGCAACGGCCAAATTTGAGACGGATCCCGCGCCCAAGTAAGTCAGACTGGGAATTTTGCATTGCAAGACCGGAGGCTAATAAACAACCATTTTCAAGAGCCACGTTCGAAGAACACAAACTCTACATTGCCTCAATAGGAAAGAAAAACTTCATCGTCTTCATCTTACTGTCTGCTTCCATTGCTGTTGCGTCGTTTACCAGAAGTAAGTCACCTCTGTCCCATTCCGGAAGTTTCCTTGACTAAATCCATATGTTGAATAGGTTTTGAGCTCAAGAGAATCTCGGAATACCATTCTCATGATGCTTATAAACATCTTGGAGTCTATATTTCTCTCGTGTCATTGACTTTGATCCTAATTTTCAGCTGGAATTGGTATGCGATCACTCAAACCCCTGGCTCGCACTTGAACCACGGCTGACTACTCACATCGGTCTAGGCATTTTTACATCCGCGGGGTAGGGACTTCGAGTGTCCAGTTGCATAAAGTACAATGGGAGGCACTCATGAAGTAGGTTTATCCCATGTGTGTGTGATCAACGTAATGCGCCGACTAATGCCATGGAACTTAAGTTCGCCAATGTCCTTCTTCTCCACGAAGGACCAAGGTGAGATCATGAACAGTTTTACTCAAGATCTGAGACTGGTGGACAAAGAACTCCCGGTTGCACTGTCATCCGCAAGTCTAGGTGAGTTGATGTGGCATGCGGGCCTGGACGTATTAGTGTCCCAAGTCTTCGCAGGTATTGAAGCTAATTTTGCCACATCATTAATCAACAGCTTTGTTTCTTGTGATGGTGAATGTTCTCATCGCGATTCTGGCAACGATTTACACCGCCATTGCGATACCATTCCTCGGATTGGCCTTCTGGCTCGTATGTCGCACCTACTTGCGAATATCCTACCAGGTTCGACTCCTCGACCTCAACTCTGTGTCGCCAATCTTCAACCATGCCATCGAGACCATGCAAGGGTACCACACTATCCACTCGTTTGGTTGGCAGGATTATTTTTACAGCAAGTTCCTGTGTCTCCTCGACGAAAGCCAGAGACCGTACTATACCATGTTTGCAGTCCAGCAATTGCTGCAGGTGGTTCTGGATTTGTTCGTGGCAGTCCTTGCCATCATCGCCTGTTCAGCTACCGTGGCCTTCAAAAATTCAGTTGACCCGGGCATTCTGGGCCTCACACTGACTTCTCTCGTACGTCTCACTCCTCATACCTAATCAGCCCTTTTCCACAATTGGCGGGGCTTTGTTCTGACGGGCTACGCGACAGTTGACCCTGGCTGGCAGTCTCAAATTGCTAGTTCGCTCATTTACAGATCTCGAGACTTCCATCGGCGCAATAGGGCGCATCAACTCATTTGTGACCATATGTAAGGCCGATTCAGAACATAACCGCGACGGCTGTCGGTGCCAGCCATACGATGATTTCCCTACATCAGAGGCGTTGGATGAATGGCCTCGAGATGGATCAATCACCTTCGAGGATGTCACCGCCAGTCACGGGTATGTTTTGAGATCCTTGACGTCAAGGCGGTAATTTCCTGACCATATTCGGACACCACAGTCTCGGAAAACCCGCAGTACTTCGCAACATCAACTTGAAAATACCTCACGGCCAACGCGTTGCTGTCTGTGGCCGCAGCGGAAGGTGAGACCCAAAAAGCTCGCCTTCTCTAGCCACCTATCTCATCTACTCCTCAAGCTACATACATGGCTGATCCGAAATCTTTGTAGCGGCAAAACATCCTTGGCCTTGTCGCTTTTCAACATGATAAATATCACCTCGGGAAGTATCGTCGTCAGCGACCTGTCCACATCCAACCTGTGTGTGGATAAGCTCCGCAAAGGAATCGCCGGAGTCCCACAAGATACATTCTTCTTACCGGGCAGTGTGCGTGACAACTTCCGCATTTACCATGACCGCGGTAGTCAACGAAGACGCCGCGGCAGCCACAGCTCCCGCAACTCTCATTGCGACGGTGAGCAGGATGGCTGGGCGCCCGAGGACTACCTTCTAACATCATTGATGGTGGATTGTCTGACCGCCGTGGGGCTCTACGATAAGGTCGTCGCGGCGGGAGGACTGGACTTCCCGAACATAGGTCTGACGACACTGCTGTCACACGGCGAGAGGCAGCTGTTCAACCTGGCGAGGTTGAGTGTTACGTCCTCCCCTATTATAGTAATGGATGAAGTGACAAGTTCAATGGACGATGAGACGAAGGCGTTGGCAAGGTCATTTATGCGGGATAGGTTCAGGGGCAAGACGATTATCGAAGTCGTGCATCGTTTGGGGAGTCTGGTGGAGGATGACTGGGATTCGTATATCCTCATGGACAGCGGGAAGGTGGATGAGATGGCAGATTTGAAGGTAGAGGGTAGAGGCCCAAAGTTTGCGCAGCTGTTGGCGTCCGGAGGTGCTGAAACTTTGGACGCCGATCCTCACAGATGATGTTGCGTAGGTACCTTGTCGACCAAAGTCGTACTAGAGAATCACCACACTCACATGGATTCTGTGAATGAATTCAGGTGTGTATCAACTAGTTGGTTCTCCGTATCTACACAAAATGCACGCGTAAAGATGTCAACTTTGCCTGTTCAATTTTGATCCACGGGCAGTGTATGGATTACAACATCAACTATCAAGGTCTATATATTACTAGGGAAGCACATGTACGCGGATAAAAACGAAATCACTCGGAGATAAGAACCCTTATGTTTAGGACCTTTTTAGAATGTCTCGCATACATCATCTGAACTATGGAAAAGATTTTGTAGCCAAGAGACATGGGCCATCCTAACAAGTGGTCGGGACCAAATGTGGACAAAGCAGTCCACCACTCTCTGAAAACAATGGCCACATTCAATGTAGACGCAACATGAGAGATTTACCGTCCAGTGTCGGCCCCAATATTCAGCTTCCTGACGCCAGTGTGCATGTCTTATACCGTGTCCTCAAGCTGTCTATGAATTTCATCCCACCCAATGTTCAAGGAACCTGCGTTGGAAAGCTTCAGAGGGAGTGTTAGCGGAGACCGGGTATTTGGGTGTGCACGAAGGGTATCTGATGGGCAATACTCACGGTGGACGTATCTCCCAGGTTCTCCACCAGCTCCCCTTGCAACATCTTCCGCAACAACCTCCTCATGATCTTTCCGGACCTTGTCTTGGGTAAATCCGAGACGAGATATATCCTTTTTGGAGCTGAAAAGGGTCCAATGGCACGGCGTACTTGCTGAATCAGCATTTCCCGGACCTCTGCGCTCCGGCCGCCAGATATGGCCGGGTCTTTCAATGACACAAAGCCGGTTATTGCCTGGCCCAGTAGTTCGTCTTCAGAGCCGACAACGGCTGCTTCGGCGACGATTGCTGTTATACATTGTTAGTAATGGTACAGTCATCCACGAGTTCCAGTAACAAGGAATTTTCTGATAACTTGTGAGACACTTCTGACCAACCGCATCCCATTTATTGTCTCTTCAGTCTTCTTTTTGGTTTCGCTTTTGGCTTACCGTTTTGCATGAGGACACCCTCGACTTCACCGGTAGCAATTCGATGACCGGCCACGTTGACCACATCATCGACGCGTCCCGAGATGACATAATACCCATCCTCGTCACGTGTGGCACCGTCTCCTGTGAACTGAATAAAATGTTAGCATACTATAGGAGGAATCGAGGCTGCAAAAGAAGAGAAAGAAAGGATACGCGAGTAACGTACATAATACCCTCTGTAGGGCTTTAGATAGGTTTCCATAAACCGCTGGTGTGATCGAAGTACTGTTCGTGCAATGCTTGGCCATGGGCGTTTGAACGCCAAGATGCCTGTAGCTGTCCTCGAAGTAATCTCTTCCCCTGAGGCAGGATCGAGAATCACGGCCTCTATTCCAAAGAAAGGAAGACCGGAGCTTCCGGGCTTGGACGGTGTGATGCCAGCCAGAGGGGTTAGAGCATGACTGCCAGTCTCAGTTTGGAAATACGTCTGTTGGAATGTCAGTGAGTTGCCCGGTGCCTTCGGGTTCCAGAGGAAGCTCCACTCTAGGAAAGGGATCGGCCCCGTTTAAGGAATCTATTGCTACTTACATCGAGAATATGAACATTGCCCTGGCCAATGACTTCATGCGCCCATTTCCAGACCTCAGGTGCGAGCGGCTCCCCAACACATGCAAGCACTCTCAACGAACTGAGAGGCTGATGAGCCTTGATATAAGCGTCTCCATTCCGCTTTAGTAAACGGATGGAGGTAGGAGCAGTGTAAAGATGAGTTACTCCGAGACGGTTGATGATGGTCCAGTACCGTGAGGCGTCCGGAAAGGCTGGGGTGCCTTCGTAAATGACTGTTGCGATTCCGGCCAAGAGAGGCATATAAACCCCATATGTATGCCCGGTGATCCAGCCGAAATCACCAGCACAGAAGAACTTATCCTGTAGCTGCAGGTCAAAAGTGTATTTTCCGTTCATAGCGGCCCCCAATAGATAACCTCCAACCGTGTGTAGCAGCCCCTTCGGTTTGCCTGTTGATCCAGAGGTGTATAGCAGAAACAATCCATCTTCGGCATCCAATGGCTCTGCAGGGCAGTAGCCCGAGCGTTTCACTAGTTCGTCAGACCAAGACTTATCTCGGCCGTCCAGCATTGGGACTCTGGCACCAGTATGCGATACAACCAGACAGTGTTTGACACAAGTCAGCTCTCTGGATGCCAGGGCCTCGTCAACAATTTTCTTCAGCGGACAAATTTTACCAGGTCGCCGACTTTCGTCTGCAGTAATTACCACGGTTGACTGTGCTTCGACGATCCGGTCTCGCAGGGCCATAGCGGAGAAGCCTGCAAATACTACCGAGTGGATCGCGCCGATCCGAGAACAGGCAAGCATTGAAATTACAGCTTCGACTACCACTGGCATATAGATAGTCACCACGTCACCCTTGCGGACGCCATAGGAGCGAAGCACTTGAGCCGCCTTGCAGACCTCTCGAAGAAGGGAGCTATAAGTCAGCTGCCGGCGCTGCCCGGCGATGGGGTCATGGGGCTCAGCCTCAATGGCGACCTTGTCTGGCGATTGAAAGGCATGGCGATCCACGCAGTTTACGCAAGCATTGAGCTTGCCACCGGGGAACCAGGCTATGTCACCATGTTCAAAACCGCCATGGTGCACCTTTTTGAACGGCGTCTCCCATTCAAGAAGGTCATGGGCTTGATGCGCCCAGAAGGCATCCGAGTCGGCAAGTGAGTGCTCGTAAAGCGCGTGGTAGTCATCCAGAGACGCCAAGACAGGGGTCCCGGGATGCTTCCTGGTTTTGATCAGCAAAATGTACAGAAGATAGCGTGAAACGCCGCTCCAGATAATTGAAAATCATACGAGTGATAAGCCGCTGGTATATTATATGTCTTTTGTGCATGTAATTCGTCTTCCTGGCCATGTATAACCAGTTCGGCAGACGGTCTAGTGACCACCTCTGCAGTATAACTCATGATACCGAATATTGAGATAAAAGCCACAGGGTCATGTAAAACTGTGCAATGTAATAGCTCCAAGGCTCGGGGACTTTGCATCGAGGGCCTTCACAATATGATTAGTTTATAGCTAAAACTACTGAACATGTGCAGAGTGCCAGCGGAAGATAAGTAAGTAAGCAGCTCGAAAATCTTCACAAGCAGAAACCCCTGGTGGCCCCATAACCTCGATCGTCATTGATACTCAAAGATGCGTCTCGAGGGACTGCTTACGTAGACGCGTAAAGAATATGCATGCGGAAAAATCTCCCGTACGGAGGCCCATCGGTCTTCCTTGAGACAGATGCCCAGGATGGAAAGGCAAAAGCGCACTCCTGTAGAGTTTCTGACGAACCCGATACAGAATATCGCTGGCCATGCGAGCCGAAGACCGAGTATGGGAGAGCCACGCAGTGGAGTGACAACAGCGCAGCACTTCTAGCGCGTTTTTACCGGAAAGAGACGTGAATTCCGTTCACGCACGGTATTGCCGTAATCTTCCGAGTCTTCCGAGGGTGTTTGTCATTGGTGCGATGCTCGGGGCCCGAGTCATCACGTCTACAAGATGGACCGGAAAGTCGACTTAAGCTCGCTACTAAAGAGGTTTCCCGGAGACTACCCGTGCATCAAAGCACGATTCATAGTTCCGGAACTGCAGAGCTTAAATAGGCGGGTCTTGGCCGGACAGGACGGTGGATTCTGCACCCCCTTGCGGCAGAGAATCACTCATTTTGACCGTCTCGGACTAGCAGGTCTACTTTTATCAGCGACATCTCAAAACCACCAAGACAGAGGCTCCAAATTGAATTAAGCAAGGGCCGGCTGGGGCGAAGGGGGCGAGCCCCGGAGCGCAAAGCATAGCGGTGGGCAGCGAGTAGGGCCGTTAGGCACAACGCAAGTTCCCAGAGAACCAACCGTATTCTTTGTATATTAATTATTTGTATAGTAAACCTATAATGTTTTTAGTTTGGGCATATAAGGCGGCGTAATTAGTTATCAAAAGAAATATAGGATTTAATTAAAAGACTATAAGTTTTCTCTTTCTATAAAATTTATCTTTATTACTTAAAAGTCTATATAGTTAATGAAATTCTAGGCTGATACTACAAGTTATAAAAGCTTAAAACTATCTACTTTTTTTTTAAAAAAAAAAAAAAAAAAACTAACTACCCACATCTTAGCAGACATTATATATCCTATCAGCTTACTCTTTTTCTTCCGGTCTATAGTAGCATTCTGTTCATTTATCTATAGGACATAGCCTTTCCAGGTATTCTGGCTGCGTATTCCGGATTACGCCAGGATCGACATGCGTCAGAAACCCGTCGGTTAGAGTTACCACTGCAAATCTACAACAACACCAGCTCACCTTATTTGTATGTAGATTCACCTACCAAATTACGAGTAATGGCATCCTTTTCACTACACACTTATTTCACAGGCACCAAGTCGTGAAATCCCTCGCTCCACATGGGTTCAAAGACGCGAAAATGCATCTGCAGAAACTGGGGGCCTCTGCTAGTTCTCATCTCTCAGATCCTGAGCGGCCTAATGAACCTCTGCGTGAAAGCTCTCGAGACAAGATTCTCCGACCCGATCAGCCCGTTCAACATACTCAAAGTCCGCATGATCATCACCCTCACCCTCTCCTTGATCTACTGCTGGGTAAAAGACATCAATGACTTCCCCTTGGGCCCACGCGAGGTGCGGTGGCTCATGGTTTTGAGGTCTGCCGGGGGCTGTTGCGGTGCCATCGGATTCTATTACTCTCTGGATTACCTCCCCTTGGCGGAGGCCAGCATGCTTAATCTCTTGGCGCCGTTGGGTTGCTGTCTTGCGAGCGCGTTGCTCATGAGGGGCGGCGTGTCCAAGGTGCAGATTGGTGCGGCGGTCACGAGTGCTGTGGCTGTACTTATCACCGTGCACTCCAAGTTTATAACCCAGCGCCTTGAACTCGGGGAGGACGATGCCATTGAAGAGCACACTGCGGAAACGACAAACAGGTTGACGGGAATCATGTTTGCGTTATTGGGGGCCTTTGGTGGCACCGTAAGTGATTTCACAATTCGTAGTTTCTTTTTGTGTCTCGTGGACAGAACTGATCAATGCTTTTTCAACCCAGTGCGCCTACACTTCTATCCGCTTCATTGGGACTCGCGCCCATCCACTCATCAGCGTGAATTACTTTGCAGCCACAATGATAGCTGTGACGAGCATCGCGATTCTCTTGGAACAGGGTCCGCGCAACTTGGAATTCGATCTCCTACAAGGAGCCCTCCTTGTAGGAATCGGACTTTTTGGCTTTCTTACAGTAAGTACATAAACTATGTGACTCGGTACGAGTGAGGATAACGATTGCGTCTAATCAATATCCTCATTTCAGGAGTTCGTATTGACCTCTGGTCTCGCCATCGAGCCGTCTTCATCATCTACCCTGTTTATCCTTTCCCAGGTGCTCTTTGCTGGATTGTTAGATTGGGCTTTCTGGGGCATTGTTCCTAAGTTGACATCGGTAATTGGGGGGCTGATTTTGATCGTGTCGTTGGCAGCAGTCTTGATGGACAAAAGTACCGAGACGCAGCCACAGCATTATGAGGAGAGGAGCACCTTGAGAATCTACAACTGGGTTCAGAAGAAAATCGGGAGGAAGAGAGTATACAGGACTGGTCTAGAGTCGGTTAGTCTGGAAAGTCTGTTAACGTCTCATGACGGCACAAGCCTTGAGGATTGATTGGATTCAATCGTTGATAATTGTCTTGCTCAGATTAGGGTGGTCAAAAACTTGTTAGGTATTTACACGGGGACTTTAGACACCATGCTAAAATCTTTTCGCGGCTTTCACAGTGTCATGGCCATGAATTGTAAATACGTTACTCCCATTTCCTTCATCTCACCATAGGTAATGAGAAGTCATTTCCAGGAAAAGTCTCAAAGAGCGACCGCATGGTTTCACCGCGACTCGCTCCATTCGCAAATTCAAAAAGGATCTGCACTACCTTTGCATAAAGAGGTGACAAACAGCTGAATGATCAAGTAACTACAACGTACACGCCTGGGGAAGGACACCCCGTAAAACAAATACCTCGGACATTTTCTTGTGAGTTATAAACCTCGAAGGCGATGACTCGATAACTCCCAATGACAGAACACGTCGTAATTCCAGCCGAAACCCTTTCCACGCCCCAGAATACAAGACTAGAACATGGTACACAAAATACCTATTACTGTTTATCGATCCTAAAGCCCTCTTATTGTTTTTAGTTCACCTTCTTCAAATCTTGCCCATCCCTCTGCCTTGTGCTTTATAGCATGTTTGCTGATGGCGGTCACGACACTCTCCCAGTCTCGGCATAGGTGCGTGTTGCCCCAGCCAGTCAAAATGACATCGTGGGCGTTATCGATCTCTGGGTGTTCTAATGTCATATCGCCATGACACATGACCGCCTTTTCACACTCAATATTAGTGACCGATGAAGTAGTGATCAATAGTATGGATGAAAATTTCTTGGGGAAGGGACACATTGGTTAGCACGGCACCGGAGGCATACCTGGCGAAGCGTCTCCACGCAGTGATGGAGATGGACTTGATCCGCGTTCGACTTCCCAGTCTCTTCATAGGTGAGCAAAGCATGCTTAACAACTGCCTATTGAAGCTCAAGTTAGTCTATAGGTGACTCGAAACTATTTTCAAGGAGATGTGTCAAGTATGATGAACTCACAACGCAATGCACCTGATGCATTACAGCTACCCCAAAACCCTCACTTTCCTCTTTCCATTCATCAGGATTGGCAGCCACGTGCTTCATCTTCATGCCCCAGCCTTGGACGCCCCCAATGCTCGGTTTCGGGAACGAAACCCACGTAGTGGGATAAATTTCGTCCCATGGGTTGACGGAATCGGTCTTGTTGATGCCAACCTCACCCACCATGTAGTCGGGGGGCTTGGCGTTGATAAATCGCTCATTGTTCACGATGAGCTGGTGTTTCCATGAAACTTCGCGAAGCGTAAGTGACCTGAGCCTTCCCATACACAAAGAAATGAGGAATGACCCTTCACCCAAAATACTCACTGTGACCAAAAAGCGTTTCTGACTCTAGCTCGCAGACTGCGTCTCGGCCGAACCACTCAAAGTAGCCGAACAATACGCCAAATAATGCCACAAGCATCAATGCGTTCGCGGTAAAGGAGCATGCCAAAAGCCGACTGTGGCAGCAGTGTATGCGTACTGGAGGGCCGCCATCATTATCAATATCGTGGATGGGTTGATATGTTTGGGACCGGAGACTGCTCTTGTGCTTCACTTGGCCGAATCGCTGTCCGAAGAAGTTGGTAAATTGATCCATCCCTACACAGACGATGGGCCAACGGCTCACGGTTGGGGCAAGTGAGAAGAAGATGCGGCTAGAAAGCCAGGTTGCAAGTAATAGTAATGGTGCAAATTGGTGAAATCAACTGCTGAAGTTGATTAATTAAAGGCACTGTGTAACTCTTTCAAACAGTGTCCTAAATCTGGGTAGATGTGGGTTGCACAGATCCTGAAATGACAGTCTGACGATGGGATGGCGCAACACCGTGAAACTGATGACTCTGCTGCTTTCTCGATCCTCGTAGCGTTTCCCGCCTCTCGTTCCAAAGAAACCAGACAACTTGCCGCCACTTTCCTCAACGGCCAGCGAGTGTTGCACATGCAACAGCTCAACTGCCCGCTGGTTGCAGGGTTTCTTGGGTGCATTGCCGCGGAAAGATGACCAATTGCAGGTAGTTCTGCTGAAACCTAATTGATCCCTGCAATGATCAGAACTATGACCTGTCAACATCTAGAGAGATACCTGAGACAGGAATTCATAGCCCACATATCACAAACCAGGGTTGAAATTAGTTAAACTAAGTTTAGTTCTTGGCCTTAAACTAAACTATAGAATATTTAAGAGGCACTTACTATATAAGACTTTTTTATTGCTATAGCAAAGTAATTTACACCTAGTTGAGCATATAATGGCTTAATATACTTATTAATATTTATAAAGAAGCCGGTACACCCTTAATAATTAAGTATACTGCTTGCCTTTTTACTATAGTTATATTTTAAATCTATTATTATTGATATATTTTTTAAAATATTAAGTATTTAAATATTAGCTATTATATAAAGGGACCGCCTATATACTGCTTAAAAAGTGTACATATATAGAGATTAAAAGCAAAACTATTTATACTTTTGCTTCTAAGGGGTCGTGTAATCTAGGGAGTGGTGTGTTTAAAAACACTAAGAAATGCTAGTAATAGTATACTTCTTAGTACGCTTAAAGCCTTACTTTAAGTGTAGAGGTATATTATAAATCAGACCCACTATGCCCACATATAAATAGCGCTTCAAAGCGGCCCACACCGCTTGTAAAGATTCCTAGACCCTCAATCAACTCGATTCCACTAGCCGTACGCTCTAGAGTGTGATACCACAATAGTCAGTAAATACCACAGTACTACATAGTATTGCAGCCGCATCCCAGACCCGATGTATTCTGCAAGGTCCTCGGCCACGTTGTTGTCCGCGGAATGCGCTATCCCGCGAGCCATCGTTCCGCGGCATATTTTCGGAAGCATAAGAACCTAGACTGGATAAAGTTTTGTTCTGTATTCACTGCGGGTCCATCTTGGCGGCCACTGATCATGTATGTCAATGACATAGGTGACATTTGGAGACATGGCAATCCTACACAGTACGGAGGAAGCCGAAAGCGAGCGTGCATATAGCCCAATGGAGTGCGGCATCGCGGAAAGCCATGGCTAAAGCAGCTGAGGCGTGATTGGGCAAACAGCACTTGAGGATAGCCGGGATCCACTCGCTATGAGAATACAACGTAATCCTGAGGCATAAACGAGTATCTCCGCAGTACCACGGTTGAAGGTACCATGCGCGAATGAAACTAAGTCTTCATGAGTAATCCTGCCAAGGACAAATAGTTCGGAATCACAAAAACCTTGCCCCACATAATACTTTCAAGCTACTTTGGCCACAGGACTTGTATTTCTGAGGTATTTGAAGAATTATGGAAATTTGTGAGGCCTGGAATGTCCATATTTCCGTTCAGCAAGTCAACGAAACTGAACAGAAATTATGTGACATGTGTAGTCTGCAAAGTTATGCGTAAAACGGGGGAAAGTGGGAGGGCACGACTTTAGCCGGAGGGCCGAGGCTATTGTTACTCGTCGAAGCTTCATAATAATTCGAAAACACTGCTGATTGAGTAGATACTGTAGATGGATCTAGCTGATGTGATATTAAAATCAATGATTTCCAACATCAACTTTGCGTTCAGACTATGTGCCCTGTGGAATCTCAAGGGAAGCTTACCAATGTCTTCATTTACTCAGACACAGGCAGAAAGGCGCATGTGGGCTAAATGCTAGACAACGTGCCTTCTTTAACTGAATGTCACCTTCAGTGCATCTCTAAAGGATTAAATCCTGTCAGGTCTTTGTTGGGGATAGTCTCCGTCTTTCCTGACCTCGCAGGCGCCGCTGGTTGCCTATAGCTTCCACCAAAATGGTTCCAGTTGCCACAACCTCTAGCTATGCGCCTGCGCTGTCTCGTTCACAGAAACTCATCAGCTCGAGCTCATCTTTATTGGCCTCCCTCGCGCAGTCTTGTCACCTCCCGGTTGACTCCATCGTTGATGCTTACCCGCCTTCTCCTCTGCAATCTTCCATGTTTGCCGCGTTCCTCTCGTCGCCTTCGGAGAGACAACTGTACGTTGCACGATTGGTGTTCACAGTTTCAGATCTCCCGAATGACCGGACTCAACGTGTCCTCCGCCTGGAGCGATTTAGTCGCGCTTGGGACATCACGGTGCAAAGGAACGAATTGTTACGGGCTCGTCTTGTGCGGGGACCGAGTGGAAAGGACTACTTGGTTATGACAAAGGAACCACTGACCTATGAACCCATACATGGCGTCACTCTGGACAAATTTCTACGGGATGGTGACCAACTCGATACGGACTACGGACGGCCTCTAATGAGACTGTCAGTGCTAGAGGAAGGGAAGCATTTTGTCTGGGCCATTAGCCATGTCTTGTACGACGGATGGTCCTTGCCCCTGGTCTTTAACGATTTCGTTGAGGCATGGAAGGCGAGCTCAGATGCGCTCAGCGCCGGGCCGGGGCATTTCGTCAGCCCTAGACCTGGTTTCAAGAACTTTATCAAGTACCTAGTCAAGGCCAGAAAGACGAAACTCGATGCGGCTGTTGAATTTTGGAGGAGCGAGATTTTGGAAGGGGAAGAGGAATGCGTTCAATTCCCGCAAATCCACGGCAACGGTGGTGGGGATATACCGACGACCAGCGCGGTTCACTCTGCATCCGTCATAGTACCTTGGCCTCATCCATCCAGACGTCATTCCGGAACACAGCTGCACGAACCTCGGCTGTCTTCGTTACCGGTCCTATCATCAACGTATCTGTGGGCAGCATGGGCGATGGTGCTATGGAAGCACACGCAGAGTTCGAGCGTCATTTTCGGCGCGACCCTCAACGGCCGGCGATGCCCCGTTGCCGGCATCGAGGAAATCACAGGGCCGACCATGAACACCGTGCCTGTTAAGGTACGGATGGACCGCGAAATGGCCGTTGGGGAATTCCTGCAGCATCTACAGAGGAAGGCGAACAGCTGTGCGGAGCATGGCTGGCTGGGCGTCCAAGACATTCTCAGCATCTGTGGCAGGGACACGGGCAGGATGAATTCGGTCATGGTGGTGCAGCCAGCTTCTAGTAAGGAAGATGGGCAGGGTGACATGTTTGATGCAATCCTGTGGCCCACAGGCCTGGTATTTGATGATACAAGGAGCAGTGCCATACAGCACAACATTGGGATGTGCCTGATCTGCACACCCTCCGACACTGGATTGTCCATCAACTTGCAGTACGATCCAAATATCAAGACGAAAACGGAAATAACTTGGATTGTTGGACAGTTTACCACTGCGTTGAAGCAGCTCGTGCGCGACGCCGTACAAGCCTCGCCACTTGGACACATTCGATTGTCGTCGGACGAGGAAGCGGAGCAAATACACAGGTGGAATTCTTCGCCGACTGAACCCGTGGAACTTTGTCTCCACGACTTATTTGAGGCGCAGGCGAGGGCCACGGGCAGCGCAGAGGCGATCTATTCTGCCGAGGGAAGCGTCACCTACGCGGAGCTGGACGCACACTCTCGGGATCTCGCCAGGTTCCTGCGCGAGAGAGACCTCGGGCCGAAATCGATGGTGCCAGTAGCCTTCGAGAATTCGTGGTTGGCAGTCGTGGCAATAATTGCAGTGCTACGCGCAGGTGCATGCTATGTGCCCATCGACCCCAGCACGCCGCGGGAAAGATTGGCCTTGATTTTGAAGCAAGTCGACGCAAAGATATTAATTTGCTCCGAGAGCTCATCTGATCATATCAAGTCTGCCGGTGGCCAAGCACCCGGCATTGAGATGCTGGAGTTGTCTGCTTTTACATTCTCGAACATCTTGACTTTGTACAAATCAAGAGCAGACATAATCCTTCCCCGAGCATCCCCGTCCAGCCTTGCCTACACCATCTTCACATCAGGAAGTACTGGAGTCCCCAAAGGCGTCTGTATGTCCCACCGCGCCTCGTCTACCGGCAACACCGCCTACGCGAGAAAGCTTTCCCTCGCCCCTCGTTCACGCGTGCTCCAATTTGCATCTTTGTCATTCGACGTGTCGTGTCTGGAGATCTTTGCGACTCTACTCTCAGGAGGCTGTATCTGCATCCCATCCGTGCAAGACCGGCTTGAGAAACTCCACTCCGCCGTCCAGAAACTGCGGTGCAATGTCCTTGTGCTCACTCCGACCGTGGCCAAGTTACTACAGGCCGACTTCGTCAAGGACCCAATACCCGTCGACACGTTGTGCCTGACCGGAGAACCATTGACGGCCAGCGACGTGGAATTCTGGGCGCCGAGGACGAGCTTGTTGAACGGGTACGGCCCTACCGAGACCTGCTTCTGCACATTCTCACGTCCGCTGAGCACGGATTCGAGCGCCGCCAACATTGGCTACGGCTCGGGGTCCATCACCTGGATCGTCGACGAGTCTGGAACAGAATTGGCGCCACTGGGCATTAAAGGGGAGTTGTTCATCCAGGGGCCCATCGTGGCAAACGGATACCTTGATGATCCCGAGAAATCAAAAGCATCATTCATCGAGAGCCCGGCATGGCTCCCCAAGGGATGGAATGATAAAGGGACAAAGTTTGCCGCCTACAAGACCGGCGATCTGGCGAGGTACAACCCGGACGGGAGTGTCGAGTGTTTTGGCAGGAAGGACTCGCAAATCAAGACCCGGGGTATGAGGGTCGACCTTGGAGAGGTCGAACAGGCAGTCTCGTCCCTCGGACACAAGGCCGTCGTCCTCGTGCCCACCCAAGGTCTCGTGGCTGGCAAGATCACAGCTGTGGTGGCTTTTGGGCGCCCTGACGGCGCCAAGAACCTCGATGAACTCCCAGATCCTGAGCCTGGTTCCTCTGTGACGCTCCAGCTTCTGACTCTACGCCACCACATCAGCTCCCTGATACCACCTTACATGCACCCCACGGCCTGGATACCTACCTACTCGCTACCCATATTGCCATCCGCCAAGGTTTCTCGAGGGGCGGTTAAAAGCTTTGTCGCCCGACAGCTTCAGGACAGCTGGTTGACCGCCTGGGCCGCCATGTTAAATGCCGTCGATCTGAGAAACTCCACGATACAGCCCGAGGAAACCATGGCGATCGAGGTCGCTGAGATAGTCGACAAGCTGATCGGAACTGGAGGTGGCCATCGTATCATGAGAGGATGCGGGCCCTACCATGACGTTGTCCTCTCCCGAGCCGGACTTGACTCGATCAAGACCGTTCAGCTGATGCGGTTGCTGTCAGAGAGGTACAAGGTTTCCCTGACAATGGCCAGGATGTCGGGTGGTGAGATGAGCATCCGTGACCTCGCAAAATACGTCGAGCATTTGAGAACCTGTCCTGATGGGCGGGAAGACGTTCCACTCCAAGGAGTGGACTTGGTTGACGAGTACCGCCAACTTACAGCCGTCCTCGAGGACCATGTCACCACAAAAGGAGGCACGCACGTGCCTTTCAAGCTGGCCGACACCATCTCTACTGTCTTCATGACTGGAGCAGCAGGGTATCTCGGTATTGAGATCTTACACCAACTAGTCCAACGCCCAGACGTCTCCAACGTGATCGTCCTCATCCGGGCGGAGGGCTTGGAACAAGGTCTCGAGCGGCTGGCCGCAGTGGCCGAACGCATGGGATGGGACTTGACTCCCTATCGTCCTAAAATCGAAGTCTGGCTCGGTGATCTCTCCAGTCCTACTTTAGGGCTCAACAGTCAGCAATGGGAGCGGCTTCATGGGCACCGCCTGTCACACGACGTGATCGACGCGATAATCCATGTCGGAGCTGTCGTCAATTGGTCCCACAACTACAACCAGCTGAAGGCCGTCAACGTCTCTTCAACACTGACCTTGCTTAATGCTTGCACGGAGTCACTCAAACGAAACGGACTCAAGCTGCGCTTCATCCAGATATCCGGTGGTCGAGAGCCCACCTCTTCGTTTGCCACCCCGACATGGGAAATCGAGGGCCTGCAACTCGCCCATGAGCTCTCTGCCCAAGGGACGCTGGGCTACACCCAGACCAAATTCCTCTCTGACCTCCTCGTCTACAAGTGGGCATGTCTCCACGACGGGCTCGAGGATGCGAGTGCCCGCGTCGTGATGCCGGGTTACATTATGGGAGGTGCACCACGGGCTGTCGCGCACACAGATGACGTTCTCTGGAGAATGGTGAGCACCAATGTCAGGTTGGGTATGTACAGCAGCAGTCAGGCAGCACAAGACGGTTGGGTCTACCTCGCCAGCGCTGCAGTCGTCACCCGAAGGGTCCTGGGCTGTCTGTTCTCAGATGCCACCAGAGCAGCTCAGTCATGCTCACTTGCAGCGGTTGATGGGAAGGGCAGCATAGGGGGAGTGACCGTCCCAATTCTGGACGGCCTGCCAGAGGGTGCCTTCTGGGAGCAGGTTGCCCAGTCGGGTTATCCCCTGAGAGCCACTCCTCGTGGCACGTGGCTCGCCGCCGTCGAGGCTGCGGTCGAGGCCGAAGATGTCAGACATCCTCTCTACCCAGTGCTACATATTTTCAAGCAGGGTGTCGGCCTGGGCGGTACATTGTCTGCTCGAGATGGCCACGAGGAACATGATGCTGAGATGAGGACGGAGGCAGAGAGAGACATCGCCGCCAACTTGGCCTTTTTGAGGACTACAGGGTTCTTACCGACCATTGACAGCCATTGATTGAGGAGCTCTTTTTTGCTTTTCGTTTTGTGCTAGGCAGCAAGTCACCGAAGGAAGCAAGCAAGTCTGAGCTAGACAATGATGAAGCTGCTGTCGCCGTGCCTCCCATACAAACCCTCGCGCAACGATCCTTTCATGCCCAGCAATTTGTCCTAATCAGCATCGTGGCCTGAATGCCTGTACATATCTCAGCTTCCCTGGGGCGTCCTCGCCCATGGTGACCAAGCCTTAAGCTGCCGATGTTAGTCGACGCCCGCGAACCCCCTTCCACTGTAGTAGCCCTTGATACAGTCCAGCTCGTCCCCAACCTGACCCACCCCTGTGCAGGCAGCGCCGGAACCTTCTGAGCGTTGTGCTCGGCAGCATGGAATCCCTGAGTGGCGGCGCAGTAATTCGTCCTTTGTGATCCCAATAGTGGTGGGGTAATGATGATGAATAAATAACCATGCCAGCCACCCCAAGAGCCAGTAGTGTCAGTGCCCGCGATCTGAAGCCATGGTGATCTGATTCTCGTCTGGAAGGTAGGCGGTGTTCAAGGATAGCAGCCATAAGAGACTTCAGTGTAGGGTGTTGCTCCAATAAGATTTGAATGCTCAGGGACTATATACAGCCCATCAGCGTAGCTTTTGCCACCTTATTAACAAGGTCGGAATGGAAATGGCATCTAAATCTACTAATATCAGTCGCAGTTGGTGTAATAGATCTGGTCTAGACTCAAGAGAATATGTTGAGATATTCGGACAGGAGACAGAGAGCATTCTTCCTGGATCTCGGTAAGAGACGTCGCCATCGTTAAGGAGCGAACATATTCACGACACGACTACTAAGATACCATAGTATGCACCAGAGAAGTCCAATTTCTGCCCTAGTATGTCTCCTCTATGGCGGAAAGCCGCAGTCGATGATGACCGATCAGCAACCAATATGCGATGCCATGGGGCTCAATTTGACCTAAACTAACTGCGGAAGGGCACTCTTCTAATTTTACGACTTGTTGACGAAAGGACGCTATTCTCGAAGGCTGATCGGACCCTCGCAATACGTGCACATGCCCAGGTTCGCTCCTGCACAATACATTGCTACAAAACTTCAACAATACTGACACCGCAGACGTAGATGCCTAATCATTTGCGACTTATGCGCGGCCGAGGCCTGGCCACATGCTTCTCCACCTGGACCTCGATCTCGACTTGGACCTGCACCACACCGTGACCCCCGGTGCCATTCCAGGTTGCGACCTTGCCGCTCCCCTGAGCCATGACAGTCTTTATCATGGCTCGTCAGCATTCAAGGCCTCTGTATGGATGAAAACGTGGGCACATACCGTACTGCCTATGGATAACTTAGTCTCGTACCTGTCTGGGGCGGACTCTCCAACTTGAGGTCCATTTATCTTCTTCAAGCTGCTCATGATGACGACTGAGGGGAGGTTGTATGCGGTTGTCCAAGGGCCAACTAGACTATTCAAGATGGTCACACCAAGTCTAGAACGCCGAGAATACGTTCAGCTTTTAAGTTTGAATCGGGCAGGATTCACCTAAGATCATGGGTACCAGGTTCCATGATGTATCCCACCCTCCCTCAAGCGCACAACATCGTAAAGTTCAGACCCTTGAACAATCACACATTTGTAATATTCGACCCCTTGTCATCTATGCAGCTGCAGGAACACGGAATCAGCACATTGCTGCGCGTTGGAGGCGTTGTGCACGCATTCTAGGAACTTAGTGTGTTAGCCATCGATGAGCAAGAACGCCTCATGTGGTGTAGCCGCTGACTTCAGGAAGGCCACATCCAACACATCCTCGTTAAGCAAGATCTTGAGCGATGAGTGCTATTCAATTCTGGAGGCTGGTCACTGCGAGAGTATATATATCTACTGTATTTACAGCATTCAATATCTTGCAACACCAAGATATCGCCGCCACGACACATCGCGTTACAATCGGTCCTCAAGTGTCACTATACTTTAGCACAGACCTCCGACTTACAAGCAATGCCCAGTACCATGGGTGGTTATCCTATTACCAATAAAGAAGAGGGCAATGTTGGCGGCGCGTCCTCAGGGGGGCAAGGTAGTGGTACCAGCAGCACAGGCTCCATGGGTGCAATCGGAGGAGGTTCAGGCCAAGAAACTGTGCCACGATAATGTAAGATGTAAGATGGCTACCCTGTACCCTGTCAAGCTGATGGGGCGGACTCGGCAGTTCGTTTCTCCGAGCGCCGGAAATTTTGGAGCGGTTATTAGCGGGATCCTGCTGGGCGGAGGCAACGACCACCTTCCAGCATCGAATGTAACACCTCGAAGCCTTCTTCAAGGGAAAAATGACTCAAAACCATCGGCAGGGTAATAAGGGTGTCTAGCTTAGCATCGCATTCTATCAAATCCAAAATTATCAGCAGCATGCCACCAACCCGCGTTGAAGGAAGCCCTAAGCTTGGAGCGGCCATTCGTGAGCTTCGTTCGATCATCAAGCAGGAAGATTTCATGACTATCAAATTCGGAAAGGACGAGTCTGGCCAAGAGAAGATTTTAGATGTATCTAAACTGATCGAAAACACTATTTACAACGGAGCTGTGCAACAGATCGGCCAAGAGGTCGTGAACCAAAGCGTACGTACGGCCGCTTCCGACGTGCCAATGCTGCTGACAAAACACAGAAGACATTGGTTCGGGAAAGATGGCCAGATGACGAAATCAGGTGGCGCGCCAATGTGATCCGCCATAGATATGGATCGATAACAGGCTACCTGAGTGCTCTACTGCCCATTGCTCAGGGTGCCAGCGCGGAGCGAACCCAAATGGTATTCCATTTTGTGAGTAATATGCTTTAAGGTTAAATTTAATCCTGATTTTTTACCAGAAATAAGCCTTCTTCTAACGACAATCTGGCAGTCTCTATATCGGCGGGTGTTATTATTCTAATGTTATTATTCTCAATTAGTACATCAATCCATATGCTTCTATAGTATATCTTCAAGTAGTCTTATACAAAGCTTCTTGTCTAGACCCATCTATACCGCTACGTCTACCTCCGGATAGACTTTAGAAGCGACGATATATATAAAAATGCGATAAAAAAGACAGAAAACCTAAAGGCCTAGGAAAAGGAAAGTTTCTAAAATCTCGCAGAATATAGGGAGCAAGAGGAAAGAAAGAAGCAGACTCGGGCTGAGAAACACGAAGATGCGTCCAACGAGAAGCCAGACAGTCGGAGGGATTGGCCTCGGTCCTTGTTTCGAAAGAAACCAGCGCATGGAAGTGCAAATGGTCACAATCGGGACGATGGCACGGAACTCGAGGCCGTTGATGTGTAGCAGAAAGAGGCAACCAAGGAGATGCATGCTAGTTGTAAAAAGTAATGAAAATTGTAAGACGTGTGAGAGGAAAAGACCAAAAAACCTCTCCTTGGGAAAGCAGCGCGAATCCGGGCAGCAGCCAATAATGACGTTACAGAACAGCCAATCTCAGAGCACCGTAGACTAAGCAGGACTGGCCAGCGAGGAGTTGTGATTCTATGTAATTTACTCAGGGCATGCTATATTTGTTAGGCACAGTAATCTGTCTCCTTGCGGCCTTGTAAAATTCTTTACAGCAAGGCGACGTTCCAAGTTAGAAGGGTCGTGATAGCGGCAGGTGAATGCCGTCATTGCGAACATGGGGCGTCGTTCAGGCGATGCTGGCGAAGGCTGGCGACACAAGGTGGCGCGGTCACGCTGAATAGCAGTTACGCGCAAGACTCCCTTCTAGCTACGAGCCCATCAACAACCACAAGGATTGGGACCTAGAATGGGGATGCTGGATTGCAAGGCCTACTCGAATTTCTCAAGCAGACCCAAAAAGCAGACAGCCGAAACTGTCGAGTAGACCAAATATAAGAGTACTCGATTAGAAAGTCTACTCGCAGTTCTCGAGTAGCCCCAACACAATCGTTAGCCCTAATCGGTTCTGGAAAATTCTAGAAATAGCCATGCAGAATGACGTAGTTGCCCATTGCATTCAGCTGGCACGTCTGCTTCTAACCCAAAGCGGAGCCCGAGATGGATCGCCCTTCACGGATGCTGGCGAACTCTGAATGGCATTCTGTAGTAGTCAAGCTGCCAAGGTAAGCGTTACCATCTCGTGACAGCGCGTCACACTGGGGGAAAAAAGTGCGGCCGAAAGTGGCTGTCATTGGCTTGAGAGCGGGGTATTCAAACCTTGAAGCGTAGGTTTCCGTGAGGATGCTGAATGTTAGACGCCGATACTAAATTGTCGTTTGTGTAGAGCCGAGCAGAGAGCAAAGGCAGAGGCAGAAGCGCGGGCCAAGAAGCTTGAAGAAAATTCTAAGAAGGGCATCCCGATCAAGAAATAACAATGCGCTCTAGACAATATTATGTTTGTTAGATAACACAGACAGGATAGGGCAATTGGGATTGCTATGCGAGAAATACAGCAGGAATATAGAGGAGATACTTGAGGATATCTTCTAAGCCAGAATCATCCTGTTGCTATATACAATATTTTCTACGATAGCTTGGTAATAGCTAAAGAGAGTTATAAGATCCATTAAGGTCGGCAGGTAAGGGTTTTTCTATTTCTTCTTCTATCTTTTCTGTGTAACCAAAGCTTTATCGACAGCAGTATTTAAGCGGAGATTAAATGTGGCATATAGCCCTAGTTATTTTAATAAAGCTAAATCTGCTGAATTATTTTAAAGGTCGGGGCAATAAATATAAAATGTAACGCCCAGTTCTTATATACAACAAGCAAGACCGGGAGGAAGGATAGTGTTACCGGTATCTTTATATCCTCCAGAGGCATTAGAAAAAAAGATTTATGTTTCCCTAATTGTAGAAACCAAAGTATTGTTAACCAACAATATACTAAAACGTACTATAATGGCTTCTTCTTATTTTCTACATAACTATAGGAAGCCCGGCTATCTAGCTGTCCTTGCTAATTGAAAGTACTTCTATATAGGAAATTTGTTTATCAAGAATAGATAAAGCTAAGCTACAACTTCTTTATAATACCTTCTGCCGCCCTACCCTAGTGGTTTTAAAATAATGCCGTTATCTTACAGTATTTATACAAGCAGACAGATATCTCCCTGCCAGCATTCTAGTATATCTTTAAGAATAACAGTACTATATATTTAATAACCGAGTTTGTAGAGGCGGTTAGTATAAATAAGTTAAGCAAGGAGGATTAAAAGGTAGTCGAGAAGAAACTACTACAATACATTATAACTCTCAAGTCCCTACAGTCTAATAGCCCTAGAGTGCCTGGCGAGTCGCTTATAGTCGCGCTATAGTGTGTCTGCACTATAGATTAGTGGTATTATACCGGCTGGCGGCTATATAATAACGTTAAGGGAGATTTTGTCTTTTGTTATAACGATTTAAGTCAGTATTATTACGGTAGACACTAAAGAAAGGCGAAAGATTAATAATTATTTTACTGTCTCAACCTAGATTAATATAATGTTTTTGTAGACCCTAAGACGCTGAAGATTAAGGTCATTATTAATTGGGAGTTTGGTGGCTTCTGACCTAAGTAGTTTGAGCGGCCTTTCTGGGAGAGGTTAGGTGTAAGCTATGTGCTTAAAGGCGAGGAGGACGATATAGAGTGTTGTTGTAAGTAGCTTGTGGCTAACTGTGACAAGATTAAGCTATAATACCTACCTATACTTGCGGATAAGCTCGGTCCTATGCTTTAGACGCCTAAGGATTCTAATTATAAGTCATTAAACTATAAGAGGGTCGACCTAGTGAGCTAGGAGATTGAGTTGACAGTCTAGGGTAAGGAGGTTAAATCGGCCAGCTAGAAAAAGGGCATATCGGCAAGCTATGTTATGTTAGTAACTATGGAAGAGGTTGAAATAGCCGGCCAAGAAAAGGTTGGCCCGAGAATCTAAATTAGATTGGCGGAGATATAAGTTAACTAATAAGGAAGAATAACAAGCCTAGATATAGTATGCTTTTGAATATATGGTTTCCCTGCTTCTTAAGGGCAGTTTTATGATTCTTTTGGCCTAGAGGGGATTAAAACCGGAAATGCCGATAACTAACTTACATATAGCTATTAATATTGTCTATAGTATTTAGGATTTATACGGCACTATTGTATTAAGTCTGCTTGCTTTAAAAGGTATAACTTTGGTGCCTCCTTATTTGACCTATAGTATGTACCCTCCTTACTGGTTTAAACTAGTCTGTCTATTCTTAATAGCTGGCTTAGAGCCTGCCGTATTATTATTGCCCTTAGTGGCGTTACTGAGCCTAACTACTCTTAGGCAGCTATAGCTACAGATAGTTCTGGGATGTCTTTAGCTCCTGGCGTAGCGGTATATACAGCTTGTACCAGGATACCGAGCCTGTTGAAGCCAAAACCATGGGGCAAGTCTTGGACGGTTAGTAGTTAGTCTTGGAGGTCACGTGAGGATCGAGGGGATGATTATGTAATCAAGTAATAATAGTATAAAGATAAAAGTATTATTGTTGGATTTTTTTTTTGGTTGCTTGCTTGCTTGCTTGCTTTTAATATCTAGCTTATTCTCGAGAGAGAACCCGCTTATTTATAGCTTTAAAAGAGGGTCTATAGAATATTCGAGAAATTATTAATTACTAATTGCCAAGTGGTAATTAGTAACCCATTAGCTAATAATTAGCATATTATTACGTAATATAGAATTCCTTGGAAGTGGGTCGAATAGACTAGATCCAAAGAAGGTGGGTCGAGGCGTATATATAGTTTCTGCCTACCCACTAGGTGGAAGGTTCTAGAAACCGGCTTACGTAAGCAGATTACGTAAGCATATATTATTGGCTTATATTATAGTATGGGTTATTAGTATATGAGATATATAGGTCTTAGCCTTATAGCCCTAATAATTAATAAGTTATTAAAGAAAGAAATATTTTTTATTTATTTATTATTTGGGCTTTTTATTCTTTTATTTTATTTCGGGGGTTCATTATTCTGAAGGTTGGTGGATCGAATGGTCAGGTAGCAGTAGGGTGCACTGGAGGTCTTGTTGGGACGCTTGAGAATGGTTTGGACAACTTTGCATTGAATTTGAGTGGGCTTCTGTCAGCCCTCCTCACAGTCCCTCCGACATCGTCTCAACCCTGGGCACGCTGCGGTTGGCTCTCGTGCGCAGATAGGGAGGCCGGAAAATTCGGCCCTCGGACCCACTACCTTTGGCTTTAAATAACCAGCCAACCCTAACCCTGACAGTAACCAAACTAAATACAGATAAACTTCAGAAATCAGGCTATCTAATAAACTAGGTTACATGCTTTTTGGATAAGAAATAAGGGGAATGCAGAGGTACGAAGTTAGGGTCTTACAATAGCCCAAAAAATCGACTCACGGCCACCAAACTCATCTGCCGGCGCGCACGCCACATAGGCACTTAGCCGAAAAAGTGCCAAGTCTAGGGTAACTCCCTACGTGAAGTCTAGGGTAACCCCTTACGTGCAGCGCCCACACAAGCGTTTCCGTTTAACAATTATATATAAGTAATATATATTATTATGATTCTTATTTTATTTAGTATTACGTAAGCACGTCTGCTTACGTAATCGGGCTAATATACTTATAGTTAGGGCCGCCAGCTTCTCTAAGTAGACCTAACTAATAGGTGCGGCAAATCCTTAATTAGATACTGTATTAGAGTCTGATGCTATTTGAGTATAATCCTGTTTAACTTGTCTCTAGGATTAGGCTACTTGGGAACTGTGATTGATGCTGTGGAGGATTCTGCAGAACTTAAGTAGCCGGGAAGTCTACTGGTTGTGCTAAACTACAGCTTGACCCTAGCGGCTGCCAACAGCTCTTAGGCAAGCAAGGCGCGTCTTTTCCGGTCTATTGTTGTCCTAGACCGGTCTGTTGTCAACCTTGAGAGCCCTATACACAGCATATTCATTAAATACAGGGTTGTATACAGCAATTAGAAGCTTCAAATTAGCATGCCTACCGAAAGCTTGCTGGTTTACTATGCAAGGGCAGATTTTACGCTATGTTTGTAAATGGCAGTAGGAGGAATTAAGATACCGCTCATTATAAATATTAGTAGGTTGGTCTCTTGTTGCCTTTCTCTATAGACCGTCTATTTTAGCAAAATAACTTATAAAGCCAATATACTAAACTAAACTATTGCGACAAAATGTCTGGCGGCGGCGGCAATCTTAATATTGGCGGCAGCGACTCTAGCGGCAGAATTAAAGCGCCGAGCTTAGAAATAACTCTGTATAGGCAGTAGCAACATTAACCTAATATTTAAGAGTTACAAGATGCTGCCGGTTTTGCTAAACTTGTAACAAGCGGCGGCCTAAATTTAGGACTGCCCAATAAAGCCCGGTTTTAGGTACATTTAGTGGCAAAATAAATGCCGGGCTCTAGGCAAGAGAAAACCTACTTAGGTAAGATATAGAAGCTAGAGTTAAGGAGATTACTATATTCTTTCTGCTAATTATACTAATTTGCAAGGCTATTTTGTACAATCTGTTCTTCTCGGCCTTTTGGCTGTCTCTGGTCCTGTAAGTAAAGTATCTGGAGTAACTTAGTGCTGGTTAGCAATACTTGATGCTATATTGTTGTTCTAAGACAGATAATAGCTCTTGAGCTCCTAGGAAAGACCTATTTCTAAAACATTAAAGTCTAAATTAGACGGCAACTAATTAATTACCGAGTAGATCCTCTTAAAGTATTTTGGTATCTATATATTATAAACATTCTTTGTAAAACAATATACTGTCTACTTTTCCTTGCCGTCAAGCTTTATAAAGCTAAACTTATAGATTAGATGGCAGTAATATTTAGTATCCTTTCTATCTATTATAGAATATTTACTATAAATCTATACTAACCGGTAGTTATGCAAGATAGAAAAGGCAAGAAGCTTACAGTATAGTTTCTTTTTATGCTTTACAAGGCAGAAGAGCTTAATAATAGCCTACACTACTATTGTAATGTTTTAGGCATTCTGGAAATCTATAGTGTTAAGCGCTACGGCACTATACTTTATCTTATAAGTAAGAAAGGGGAAGTATATAAGGTACGTAGCTATAAAGAAGGATAGGTTGCCGGAAATCTAGTCGCCAATAAATGGCAAAAGCTTGCTGAGTTAATTTTCTGTAAAGGCCTTATGCTTAAATTCCACCAAATAGTCAGGTTATAGACAGGTTTCGGTTAGGGAAATAGAGTTATTTCATTCTTTATTAACGCTTTTAATTAAGCAGTTAAGTTTCGTGGCACTATATATAGCGAGAGTTTCTATAGGAGGAACAATTAGTAGTAAAATATCTTAAATAACTCTAGCCTTATTTCTATTTTCTACCTTTTAGTAGGTTAACTTAAAGATATTATCGCGGAATAATAAATCTTAGAAAATAGTCTGCTTCCTTTCTAGTAGAGTATAGCAAAGTGTTTTGCTTATATCTATAATGTCTAGATCGGACTCGTCTATAAAACTACCCTTAGTTGCAAGAAGGGTCTTATAGCATAAGTTTTAATATAGCGCGCTTTTCTTCTCTCTCGGCTTCTAGTTGCTAGACATTATAGAACTAGGCGCCGCCAAGCCGGCCTTAAATTATTTCCTGCTAAGCTATAATAATAACCTCTTTCTTGCAAGCAAGTGCTCTATAAGACTCTACTTGGAGTATCCCGGTAGCTACTTATATTCTCGGGTCTAGAAGTTAATAAGATTCGCCAAACTATTAGCATTATCTTATACCGCCTCTTAGCTAAAGGTCTCTTTAATATAATGAAATAATTGTTAATATTTATAGAAGGGTTTATTAAGAGTAGGTTTAAGTAGATTTATAACGGTATGCAGTTGTCTCTAGCCTCTATATCTAAGAAATATCGGTAGATTCTATAATTAGTTAATAATAGTGGCAATAAAAAGTAGGACCACCCTATCTTTTAATAAGGCACTATACTTGGCAGAAATAAGTACGGCAATCTAGCATGCTTAAATTTAGTCTGCCCCTAATAGTTATATAAGTATATATATTGCTAGTAGACTCTAGTACTATAATATTATTTTCTTATTAATAATTAGCAAAGGCACAGCTCTTTATAAATCATAAAGCATATTTCTTTCCTTTAGTACCAAAGCCTATGCCTTTTTCTAGGCGGCTAACTATTCTTAAGTTTAGGCTATATTAATTTAAGAAAGAGGGTAATAAGAGATATTTAGTCTAATTAAGTAATTATAGTTAAGAAGATAAAGATAATAATTATAGGTTATAGGTAGGTAGAGTATATATTACTAAAGGCGTGCTGCTAACTAATGAGTCTAAAACTCTACATTTAAAATGCTCGTCAATAAACTTAACTTGCAGATAGTGCTCTAGATGATCCCATGAGCTATTGGGGTAAGTACGCGGGTTTTTCCCGGCCGGATCGGAAAACCTCCGAAACAACTGGGGAGCCTCAGCGTCCGGCAAGCAATATCGCCGCAAGGAATCGCCCAAACACAGCGAGATGTCGGAATATGTACCTTAGGATTGCGGGTTGTCAGATTATCACCCTTTTAGGTATATGGGACGTGTAATTATGGTCCAATTGATGGGGTGGTCACTGTGTGTATTGTCTTAATGTCTTGTCTGGGTTCTCTAGCGCGACTCCTCCCGTTGGGGGCTGGTTTTGTCATGACGGACATATTGATGCCTTAGGCACACACTTCTTGGATACCCGTCACATCTGGCAGCTGCAGTTCAGCGCTTGTCAAGCGATGCCCCCCTATCGTGACAGCTTTACTTTAGGCGTAGGGCGGTGGTGGCGATGACTATAAGGTGTTGTTCCGAGGATATGCTGATTGCCTAGGTCTGCCACTAAATTGGCCCTATTCGGCCAGCTACATTCTTAAAACTGGGGGGCACCGAGTGGCTTTCCCGGTTGTTGCTCCAATTGGTCATAAGGTCGTGCCTCCCGGTCGCCCTCCAAACAAACCTCCCCACCAATTGGAACTTCTACAGAAAACGCCGCCCGGATTCCCCGGGTGTTAGGAATGCAACGCGTCTCAATTACACTAACCCTAAAGCTACATAGATGCAGCAAATGCCGTGTCCTAATATTACAGCTGCAAGATACCGTGTAATCATACTGCACCAGTAAGGGCCATGGGTTTGACACGAAACGCCACCAAGAGGCCCGTTCAGAGGCTAAATGCCACACCAAAGCAAATAGTTCAACAGTATCATTCCGTACATTAACCTACTCTATTGCTGGGCGGCCGGGAGACTAGTTATAGGATACAGTCAATATTATTCAACAGAGGGCTTCTCCGGGAACTTAACGCCACCAAGCAAGTAATTTACCTATTGTCATTCCGTAGATTAAACCGCCAATGTTATTGCTAGGCCCTGTCCGTAGCTAAACGCCACACAAAAGTGAGCGGTTTTACCAGTGTCGTTCCCGTTTAGAGTCTATGGTGAAGAGAGAATCCGACGACGTCACGCTGCCCCAGCTACGCAGGCACAACTCCACCGGCAACGGCCCCGAGCAGACTCTCCCGCCTCCCCCTCCGGATGTTGGCCCTCATCCTCCGGGCCATATGGAGGAGAGGAGGTAGTGGTCGTTCCGACAGCCTCGCACCCCTGTCCGGAAGATGTCGTCCAAGGATAGAGATGCTCGGACCACCAGCTGGCTCTGTACTAGTTTCCTTTCGAGCTGGTCGGGCCCGTTTCCTCGGGTCCTGACTAGTTCACTTTTCCGCATGCTCGACCCACTTAGTCTGGATCAAGGTTCCTTTTAAAAAGAGATCTCCGGGGAGCCTATCTTTAGACAAGAAGCTTCTGCTAGAGACATCAATACCTCGTTAGGGAACACTGGTGGTTACAGCGCCGCCCTCCGTCTAACCACGATGCCCCTCATCGACGGCATCGAGACCGCCATGCCGGCCCCGGCTGGGTATGTCGTGGACTTCGCGAACCCGACTAGGAAGGACCTTGTCGCTGGCTACTATGGTCCCATTATTGGCATGGTGCTTATGGCCTTATTTCTGGCGCAGTTCTTATACATGCGGTGGTATATACAGCGCAGCTTTAAAGACCTTGCGGTTTGTATGGCTCCGATCTAATCTCTGCGTTTATATTTCAGATAGGCCGCGAAGCTAACACCCTCTTTTCGTAGATTTTGTCCTTACTTGTTGGATTCTGACAATGACTAGCACTTCCATGATTCTATGTATGTTCTTCGCGCAGCCCCTTAGATCAAGGCCATTCGAGATATGTCTAATAGCAAGGCAGACGCATTCCAACAGGGTCTGCTAGGAATACATGCTTGGGAAACGCCATTAACAAAGTTCAATGAGTTTTACAGCGTAGGTCGGCCCGATAATCCTGGTCCTCAATATTTCGCCGTGTCTCCTTGAGCGCTGACTTTACACGGTACGACCCGCCTTCGCAGATTGCTACCGGCTTCTCGGTGCTCTTAAACGTCACAGTCTGCTTTGGCAAGCTTGCCTTGTTACTCTTCTACTACCCGCTGTCGTTCGAACGGTGGTGGAAGTGGTGCGTATACGGCATGGCTGCCATCGTTATCGGGTATTCCGTCTCACTCACCGTGGTTTCGATCTTGACCGGTATCGACCGCAGCATCAACTGGGTTGTCGAATACATGTTTATGGGCATATTCAGCGTAGCCACTGATCTGGTGCTCCTTGTTATGCCCCTGAGTCTGGTTTTCAGGGTGCAGATGTCGTGGGTCCGGAGGGCCGCGCTAATCATCATATTTACATTCGGGATTTTGTAAGAGCAGAGTGTCATTAGGTTTCCTAGGTAGGATGGGAGCTAACGGTGCTACCAGAACCGTCGTTACCGGTGGCGGGCGTCTGTATTACGTGTCCAGCCTCGACTCGATGGATTATACCTGGATCAAAGTCGAGCCTATTCTTTGGTGGTAGGCCTAACCCCTTTTCGTCACGTTCCTGTCGGGAAAGAGAAGTAGTGGTAAGGCATATATTTACGCAGTGGACTAACACGCTCACCCCTGTCCAGCGTCGCCGAGACCCAGCTCCTCGTTATCTGCCCCAGCATAGCGACCCTATCCTCCTTCGTCCGGCTCACCGCGCCGCGCCTCCTTGGCGAGTCGTATGGATCCACTGGCTCGTCCGACAGGAAGCACAAGGACCGCGGCCGCAGGGCCCATCAGCGGGGGGCCAGCTCGCATATCGTGACGTTCGGCTCCGGCGGAAGGGACAGGGCACACAAGAAGGTGGACGAGTTCGGGATGACCGTGAACGACGAGTCCAACGATGTCGAGCTGGGGCCGGTGCGGTCGACAGAGACGGCGTGCGAAAGAAGCACGAGGTACCATCGGGCAGGGTCGCTCACAACTGATGAAGCGGGCTTGGTAGACGCCGTGAACCATACGTGGGACCCGCGGGCGGGCGACGACGGCGAGCCGGAGCGGGCAATTGTGCAGACACGAACGGTTATGGCGACGGAAACGATAGCATCGACGAGCGCTGAGGATACGCGTGAGTAGGTAGCATGCAAGATTAGGGTTATGGGTAGAAGGGCCTCAGTTGGCCCGTGGCACTGTTCACCATGTTTAACGTTTGGTTTTGACCGAGTCCAATGCTAGTCAGTATATCAACGTCGACCGCAGTAGGTCGGATGATAGTCATCTGCTGCTGGGCTAAACTACAAGGAATTTCAGCTGCCCTTGTTACAGCAGCTCTTGTGGAGTGCGTGGATCTCTTTGCGGGCGGCAGTGGCTGCTCAGCCGTCCTTTTCGTAGCGTCGGTTTTTAGAAGGAGATAGTATCGGTGAGGACGAAGGAGGAACTCTACAGTAGTTTCGCTATCACTGAGTCACTAAAATCCAGGATAGACAACAGCAAACTTCTTGGGCTGGACCTCGAATATATTAAGCCTATTTAGTATACTCTTAAGAAAGAATATACCTATACCCTTATTATATAGGAGTATATCGTCCTTCTACAGGATGGGAAATATAGTGACCTCGATGTGGTGGGCTTTGTAGGACTAGGCTATCTCGGTGCGGCTGTGCATCGCACCTAGCATATTTAGTGTTCCGTCGATACCCACAGGTAATTCCTCAGTTATCTCAGCAGTGAGAGTAACCTTTGTGTCCCCTTCATATTCCTGGAAAAGAACCCTTAGCTAAGGTACCTGCTCGAGCTCCAACTAGTGAATGCCCAGTCTCGGTGGGATAGCATCGCCACCTGCATGATCGCGACATTGGTCAAGCTCCAATACGCCATCCTGGCTGAATGACTCTGTGTCTATGACGCCTTGCTCCCGCAGTCGATGGAAATGCGATTCGTTAAAGACGTTGGTCTCAGCACCGTCAGTGCCGTCTGTCCTAGGAGTGTCTAGGGTCCCAGCTATTATACTTGGGGTAGTCGACTTAATGATGCCCCGCTTCTTGAGTCGATCGAAATGTGACTCGTTGAAGGCGTTAGTCTCGGCTCCGTCAGTACCATCACTATCGACTGTCCTGGAAACATCTAGAATCCGAGCAGCTATTCCGAAGGTGAAAATCCGAAGAAGGATATACATATGTTCCGAAGATAAAAGTGAATAGCTGCTAGTTTCGTTTTTAATTAATCACAATACTCTTTCTTTTTTTAAAAAAAGAGAACAATGAATAGTTATCGCGTTTATCCTGGCCCAGTTTACTAGGCATCCACTGTAGATGTTAGGTGGTAAGGGATCTTAGTGCTGCCGTAATAAGCCAGTAAGAACTCGACTTTAGGCGCTGGTGTTTCAGCTCTCTGTAGCGACGGCGCCTGTGAGTGGAGACGGTGGATTGTGGTGTGCTTGGCACGGGAGTAAGGTTACACTGGCGCGTTGACATATTTCCAAGCACCCCATTTCAATTCCTTACGAACATATTTCAAACCTACAGCACCCAAGGGGATTGCCTCAGACACAATAGCTCAGTATTGAGCCCTCGCTTCACGTCAGATAAGGCTATACACTTTAAAGACATCTTGAAATTATAGAGGACAAACTTAATAACGGCCTAGATATCTTTCAGGCTCCGGATCCCTTCTATTTTGCCGAGCACCCGGATCATCGCTGGGATACTGAGAAACTCGGACTAGACCTCGACGATATATTCACCACTCTCCCCAAGCAATTCAACCTAATAGTAATCCTAATTCTCGACCGCGAATCGTTTCGGCTAGAAACACAACACGTCTCTCTCATCACCCACAACCGCGCCAAATTCTACACGCTACTCCGGAGCCAACTATAGGCCAGGCGGAAAGAACAAACCAAGATAATAATGCACACACTCAGGCGTCTCACCAGCAATCCGGAGCAGATAGATTTACCCAACCGGGGGGATAAACATTAGGGGCACGCCATGCACATTGCCCGCTCCAAATCTTACGACACCATTATCCGGTTCCTTACTAGCTTCCTCCGCAACGAGGATCCCGAGGACCACATCACCACTTTGGCTACCGATCAGCACGACCACTTAATGCACCAACCCGACGCAGCATCCCCGGTCAAGGGTGGCGAGAACGCTTCTACCGCCCCGCCCCCCGAAATATTCGCACAGCGGTATCTATCTTGTGGTATATACGCTCTAACAACCGTTGACACTCTTCTTCGCCTGTGTAAATTCTTCGTCAGACATTAATACCATAAATTCCAATCTGAAAGTACGGTGTGACCTCGGTACTTCATTGGTAGGAGAGGGTTTTGGTGTTCTTAATAACTGTTGGGATGGGTCGGATGTAGAGCTGTTTTGTAGTTGTAACCTGCCTACTCACAATGAATTAGCTTTACTCGAGCCGTTGTATTTGCTTCTAACCTGTAAAATAGGTTGTTTGTACCAGAGGTAGAGAAAGTTCCGTAAGATCGGAAGTCGTTGCTTATCTTGAACATAGGAACTTTTGTATAACCAGACGGGTAAGGGGGAAAGGGATTAAGATAAGAGGTGCAAATTATACAGAAATAGAAAATGAACATGGATATTCGTACAGCCTAAATCGGATGCCACACAGTTTTTCTGACTAATCGCATACAGCACCCTGTGCCCAAATTTATTTAAAAATAAGTCCCTCGAGTCAACCAACCGCCTATAAACCCCAGTTCAGCTAAAGATCCAAGGCTGTGATAGGACCTCGCTGCAAACAACTTGGAAGCTCTGTGCCAATGAAACCAAGCAGCCTCTCCGCCATGAAACCCGTACTGCATAATTGGGGTTATTGGAGGAGAGCGCTCTTGGATGACCAAGCCGCTCCTCCTTGCAAGTGGCTGATATATGACAAGCAAAGAGAAGAGTTCTGTTTGTTTTTACGTTAGCGATATAGTTTCTATGGAGGATGCAATTCTGTACAAAGGGTAGCAAGTATTATATATTGAAGTAGAGCGTCCTGTGATCAGAGCTATAGACTAGTGGTCCTCCTGCCGCTCGAAGGTCTCGAGCAGCCGTGATAGGAGAAGTCCTCCACTTACAACCGAGGGTCTTGGCTGTGGCGTCCAAGGAGAGGAAGCGATAACCCCCTAGTAAGTCTCGTAGCAAGAGCCCGGTGCTGCGCTGTCAGTCTCTCCGCCATCATCTTGCCCTCTAGCCGTGGCAACATGGGAGCCCTAGGAATGTATTTGATAGGCGGAATGCGAGGTAGGCGGTCGACCTAAAAGAGAGGGGGGCCGGGACTTGCTGCCAATGACAGAAGTGCCGCGCCTTCTGTGTGGCCCCATACCGTAGTGCTTTGGCCTGTGCTACAGTTATTCGATACAGAGACGGGAGGAGATAGAGGAGATAAGTGGCCTAGCATTGACTGTTGGGATCTACAGACATGCGGGCTTTTGCGAGGCGCCGGGGATTGTTGCAAGTGTTTGCCCTCAAATATGGCCATAGGTAATAAGAAGGCAACTATGCTAAGTGGAGGAGGCAAGAAGCAATGAAGGCATTCTTTCATTTAAGTGTGTAGGGGGACTCAATCTCCTGCATTAATACCTGAGTATGTTTTAACCTATGCTGCCTGGTTCTGGATGGTTGGACTGGAGATGCGGAATTCACCTATGAGCTACATTCTATTTCATATGGATTAGGCGGCGAACAAGGTATACGTGCTAGAGATGATAGCTAGCTTCGCCACAGCGAATATAAAGATTAAATTCCACCACCTGTGAAGACACAGAACCACTTTCCCACACTTGATAGCCTTCTTAGCTTCATCCCTTCAGCTCTAGAATTATCTCCACCATGTAGCGGCAAGACAAAGCTAAACCCTCCCTCTATATTACCTCAGATAGTCTGTGGATTCTTCTTACACTGATCGCCCTGTGGATGGTAGTTCTTGTTGCGGCCTTCATGCACGGCTTTATCTGCCTGGCTGAGTTTCTTACTCTCGAGACAAGCACTGTTGCTAGTGGAATCCTTACTGTTAGTATAAAGTGGCCAGGATTCTGCTTCTGCGTGTGCCCCAAAACAACATTCTTCAAACTTCTACCAGTCCACATTTTAAATGTTCTGGGTGTGATTGCAATTGTTCCACCACTGTGCATCACAATCAACTTCACAATTTCTTACATTTTTTTAACCACACAATAAACAACGCACCACGACTGCAACCAAACATGCACACTTAAAATTGTGATACTTAGGTGTTCGGCCAAGTATTGAGGTAGAAGTCGTACTCGAAGGGTGGAGATAAATCAAGGATAAATAGAGCTACTAGGGTGACTGATGTGAATCGGCAGCAAAATGGGGAAAACCAGAGATTTGGAATATAGTCTTTCATTTGATTCACTTTCATTTTCCGAGCATACTTTAGCAAACTTTTCTTGTCCCAAGAGGCGACAAGTATGTATGAAAAGTGTTTCCTATAAATCAACTCTATTGCCTCCTTTTTCAATAATGATGACGCAAGTGGCACCGACGCTGGCTCCAACGCGCTTTTGGGGGGTCCTTGAGGCAGACATCAGTCAAAGTCGCGATGCTTTGGACCACACCTAACCCTATATTGTATTTTTTACACTATGAATATACAGTCCCCTGCATTTCTGCTCTTCTACACTCTCTTCTTCGACCCACTCATTATACATCCAACAGTTCCTGGAGACTACCCTCTAAATATAGATAGGAAATATGAGCAATACTTAGTTGCTTGAGGGCGGCCTTATAGAGGGTAAGTCAGAAAAGACTTTGACCCTTGGTTCTAAAGGAAGCGACTTGCTACAGAAGGACTTTAATTTGAAAGTGTGGACCTCCTTCCTTGAGTGTGTATCGGCCGCGGGTAAGTTTCTGATCCCTCTGATTGTTTTTAAAGGACTGAGCATACAACAGCAATGATTTGACTCTTGTCTCGTGTAGAGCTCGCTCCTGCGGGTAAAGCGAATTAAGATATGCAACATTGGGGCAGCCTGTTTGTAAAGCACAGTGACGCTTTCATTGCAGCTGGGTGACATTGGGGAGTGGCACGGGCTGATTGGTGGCCGTTTCGAGACCTAAGTCCTCCATGAGGTTTTTCAAGAGGATGGAGCGCTCGGCAACCGGGACGCTGACCCGCACAACGCCGCCATCGTTACATTTTAGCTAGAGTTGAGGTTTCTTGCGTGCGGCATCCTTGTCCCCAAGCATCTTGATGGTTTTTGTATAGTAAACCCAAGTTCTGGCTTAATGTTGCTTGTCTGTAGGTTGAATGAAAGCTTTGAGTGACCAATTCTTTTATCGTTAATGCAATACAGTTTGGACGGAAGGGAGGACTGGATACTGTAAAAAGGTTAGAAAGGAACTCTATCACGGCTACAGTGTGTTGAGCTTAGCTGACCTTTTTGACAAGGTGTAAAGTACAATGCCACATGGTACTTTAGAGTGCGAATTATTCTTCGAACAGTCCAGAAAGTACTCTGTATCTTTAGAAATACGTCTAAATATCAAGCTAAATGTCAAAGCACAGCCAAGTACTGTACTGATAAAAGGAGTACATTGAAAAGGTGCAAGAGCTGCAAAATCTACAGAGAAACCTTGCTTCAAACTAAAGCAAACGACGATTCGCGCCTAAATACCTAACTATTCTTGTATTATGTCCTTCGTCACCGCATCTGCTAGAGGGTTTCGCTCTTTTCTGAGCTGACAAGCTTGTCGCTGGTCTGAGCTTATGCAGTACAGTAATTGAATGAAGATCAAAAGGTATTTAAGTGTAGCGGACGTCTTTCAACTTCTTTGTCTTGTATAAGTCGCTTATCCGCTCTTGGTGTGATACATTACCCAATCGTTCTTGTCAGCGTATCTTTTGCGCCGAGTATTCCTCTTTGGTACTTTAGAGAAGATCTCATCATCATCTACTGGGTCCCTTGCAGAAGTGACTGAACCTTATATGTGTCGCTGCACAGATCCAAAAGTATATGCTCGATCCTAGAGAGCCCTATATGTATTGCGTGAGCATTGCCTGTTGTAAGCGCTATGGTGGAGCTTTAAAACGCCGTGCAGCTCAACATGGCACATTAGTCACCCTGAATGATATCGTGCAAATATCTTAGCCCCTCTCAGCGTAGGCGTTTTCCATGGACCTACAGACAGGCACTTGCCCTAGCCCACTTGTGCCCTTTTTACTAGTACAAATCGTATTCTATTTGGTCCATCTCAGACCCTTGTCATATATCATTCAAAAGGACGACCCAGCGAAGCACCTTGTCCTCAAAACGCACCAAAGGAGGGATGCCGCATAACTCGTCAGCACTGCGGCTAGATCTTGGTTGGTTGTGTTTATGGAGGCGTTAAGCCTGAGAACTTCCTCTTGGGGACCGGTAAGAAAGGTAACTGATGGAGAAGATTGCGGAGCTAGTTCGGCCGCTTGCGCAGCGGAGCGTCGCTGTAGACCGGTCCATATTTGCTTCCATGTAGCTTGATATTTAGATGTATTTCTAGGGATACAGGAATTTCCAAGCGCCGCTAAAGCGGCTCAAAAATCGGCTTGAAGAATTCGCTGGAAAGTAAGCAGTAAAAATCATAAACTATATATATTGTCCATAAGTAGTATAGATGCCCTCTTTTTCATTTTAAAAGAAGCCCTATATTCGGAAGAAAATGAATACTGGGTAAAAGCTATGAAAGATGTGTCACGGTAGCAGGTAGGCGGTTCCCGGGTAGGTGGACGTCGAGTAGTCGGGATGATTAGGTAGGTCTTCTATTCACTACGTACAGGCTCTATCCTCAGTAGGCACAGGCTCTGTTGACAAGACGTAGCTCGAAGAGCTATAAAGCAGAATTCGGGACAGGTTACGGGGTTTTGTCTAAGCCCGTGTCTCATGTGCTCAGACCCTAACCCTCCATGCTACTGACGGAATGCTTCATCATGTATAAGCCAATCGTAAGTGCTGTTTTTTAGTATCTGCAAGATTACACTTATATTAATGAACGGGCCGAATGCTATCTGACTAACACGAACATCGTCATCCGCCTTGAGAGTGTATATAGGCCTCTAGCTGGATAAAGGCGCACCACTGTATCGCACAGTGCATAGTTAGATGTGTTCAAGACGTCCGATACACAATAACCATCAACATATATCTCATAGTACGGAAATGCAACAATGGCTATTATTGCTACGAGACCTATCATCGCTGAGATTCGAAGCCTTCTAATCTATTATTGAGGTATATGATATATAAATAAAATAGCGTACTATACCAGGGTTGTTAATAGTGGGAGGGGATAGTTAAATGATATAAGAAAAGAAGATTGATAGAAGCGTTAAGGTGGCGTAAATGCGTTAACAGGATGCTGGTTTTGCCACCGCCTTGCGTCAGGGTTTTCCGGTATCTATACTTGCAGCCTGTTTCATATAACGGGCAATTGCGTTTATCTTAAATCATAATTCTTCCTTATATCTGTTTTCCTCTTTAAATTGTGCTGTATAATGAATAATCTCTAAAAGCTTCGTCGGTCCCATGACCGCTCGCTGCACCTCACCCACCCATTTCGGCAGGACGGCCCAGCTCTAGGCTAACTTACGGCTCCTATAATGTTTTAGCGACGTCTGGGAAACGTTGTCTTTTCCTGGACGGCTCCGGGAGTAAGACTAAAGCAATTAGCGATGTGTCTGGCCACTGTTGCTGAGACGAATTGGGCAGAAATACTCTTCATGGCTTGGCTGTTCGCTGTGTTATATCCGCCACAGATATCATTGAGAAGACTTATTATATTGTCTCTAGTCTTATCGAAGATATAATAGTCTCTTAATGAGCTAGGAAATAAATCTGTGTATATCTGAGATAGACCATTCTTCTTGATGTTCTCGGTCGTAGTAGGTGTTAAAGTGAATAGAGCTAAGATCAACCAGTTCAGGGACTTGGTTGAATCGGAGTCGCTTTAATGGAGAAGATGTGATAGAATATGATTGCCTGTATTATCCTGCAGTAGTTCTTGAGTGTTTAGCTTCCGTTGTGTATGGTTCTTCCGTTTCCTTTAGTTATAAATGGAGAGGTTCGCTAGACATGACTTGTTTCGTTCTAGATCCTTTCCCAAGCCCAAAAATGCTGAGGTAACTTGAAGTTTGATTTGGTATACACATTTCCCACTCCTTGACCATCTTCTGTTTGTAGGCCTTTCTTGGCAAGAACGGATTGGGCGAGGAGTTCGTGAGCAAGAGACTACACTATGCTTCCAGAGACGCCCCAAGACAGATGTGTAGAGCTGTAAATAGTGGATTTGTGATAGAGTTAACGTGTACCTAGGCCAGGGATGAAAGAGGGTAGCTTGTAAGACAGAGTATCTCTTGTGAATCGGGCTCATGACTGTTAACAAGTTTCAAGTGCTACTTTAAAAGGTAGAAACAAAGCGGCGCGATTTCAATTCAGGGTTAGGGGTCTACCTTTAACGGATTGTAAGTAGCTGATTAGCGTGGGAAGCGAACACAACCCGACGAATCGGGGCCCCGGCGTTGGGAGGACGAAATGAAAAATATGTTCTCTCCTTTGCCAGATGGAGATTTTCGAAGATAGCTATGCATCAGCGTTAATCCGAGCGGCATCCCCAATATCGAGCCTCTTCATCGCAAAAATCTTTAGCATGCTTACATCTTGAGTATTCTCTTCCTTATTCTGTCTTTGTATTTTTGCACTAACTTCTGAAACCTAGGAAGATTTATGGCGTCGAATCCTCGCTGGTATTTGCGGATGTGGTTGGTAAGGAGCCGCCTGGTTGTAACTGTTATGGTTGACAGGTACGATAGCCTATACTGGAGTCGCTGGAACTTTAGTTTGAATTGTGAGTGCTTGATTGGGGTAGATTTGACTGGGACTTCAGGGAGGGGTGAGAGGTAATCTGTGAGAGCGATTTGTCGTCTCTGGTATTATTTCTTTATTTCTAGAATACGAATTGCTAGTTCGAAAGAAATTGAAAAGTCGTTTCCTCTGACGAGTTGGCGATGATATGCTATAAATGAAAAGCTCTGAACGAGTTTGTATAAATGATATGGAGGAGTATAAACGTGGGTAGCGAAGGGAGGAGAAAAGATAAGAACGTGAAGTACTGATTGGTGTGGCTTATAATGGAACCCTCTGACCCTATCGAGCCGCTGACCAGTAAATCTCCAGGTCGTGCCCAGACTGACGATAGTTCCTATCCACATAGTTGTGTGGGTGCTAGCATAGACTGAGGACTGCGGATGTGTCTATAACTACCCTGCCACAAAGCTAATTATTGTACGCGATGGGTCTGACTAGTATACTAAAGAATAGCATTAGAATAGTTCTTTCTAGAATATGTGGCTAGATTTTACCAGAACATAGAGAGATGATTTAAGGCCTCCTCGGTGAGTTCGGTAGTGTAGAGTATAATGTTTACTAGGTTATTCGAAGTGTGTTATAATATATTTTCTAAGTATTTAGCTTAATTCTGGTAAAGTACCGAGCTCTATCTATACTGCACTTAGAGCATTGTAAAGGTTGGTCAAAGTCATAAAAGGGCACTGCTTCCCGTCTCGTTTATCTTACTCTTGAATCATCATTAAATCCTGCGAAGCGCGGTGCAGTACTTCCAGTTTTATGAGGCTAGTCGAAGGCGATGGGTGAAATAGAATTTCCAGGAAGCCAAAACGCAAAAACATGTGAGAGAATGTTTTGAGTTGTGAGAGAAGGTTGATTAAAGCGGTATGGTCCAAGAAAGTTAGTTGACGTCTTATAAGTCAATTGACCACATTCTAGTACACAATATTGAGGGCGTGGAAGAGGTTAGAGGAGTAAAAAGCGAGACTATAGACTTATAGTTTTGCAATCATCTACTGTATACGTCTGATTATAAAGGTCTACTCTGATTCGGTTATTTTGTAACTTCGGAGAGAGGGTCTTCTACGAGTATCCGTATCCACAGGGTATCGAAATTAATTTCAGCGAGGACTATAGGGGTACAGTATTATACTCTTTCTTTAACATCTAGCTGTGGCCGACCCTGACCAGCTGCCCTCTTACAGTCTCGGGTCAAACTGCTCGTACTCCGTGAGTCCTTTAGTAGGGCTCGCCGCTGTGCTCACAGGTAGTTGGGCCTTGAAATTTCTTAGATCCTCGAAGTAGAATTTGGTTCTGCTCGGTAAGGCTAGGTCATCGTCCTGGTGTCCCACCATCCGAGGGACATCCCAAACTGTCATGCAAACGTATACATCGTAGCTATATCCCCTTGTTCACCCTCATTGCTCATGGCCTAAAGTCTGAGATATAATATAGTAAATAATGTCTGCCTAAATCTTGTTATACATGATTCCAGACTATGCTTCTACCTATAAACACAGTACCCGGTAAGGCGAAAACAGCAATTATGATAGAATGAAATTCATGTTGGTATAGGAAACCTACTCCAATGTAAGTAACCTAAGCAATAAGGATATAATGCCTAAGGGGTAGTGAGACTATGTGCTTAATGAATCGTGATGGAGAAACAGGGCTCAAAAAGGTTGTACTAATACCTATGCTTAAAGGTTCTTAAATGGTTAAGGAATAAATGGTGAGTTTTATGTTAGTAGGAACCCATGTTTAAGGGTAGAAATAAGGTAGTATAAAGTATAGTATATAGCGGGAGCTATATAAGTCTTTTGCTGCCTTCCACAGAAAGGAGGCGGCTGCAGGTATAGGCGTGCAACTAATGTAAGACGAGCCTGTATAGGTGAGGTTCCATTTTAGAGTCCTCGATACCTATAATGGAGGCCTACTTAGCTACTCGATACGGGATTAACACGACATACCCACCAATATTTAACGAGCGAGACCTCCTACATGTATCCAATGCTATTACTATTAGCCATATAGACCTTTTTAGCTATTACTCTATCTATAGAAATAAAATGTATAATGCTAGTAATTAAACTAAGTTGATAAATCTTCTTATAATAAATATATATGTACTGTTGCCTAGAATTAATATAATAATAGGTATAGAAGTAATACCTTATTCCTATTTCTTCTAACCTTATGTATTCTTACTAAGGATTTGGTAATAAAGCCTTTGTAAAGTCTATAAGGGAAATCGCGATTAATCTAATTATAAGAGACTGGTTTAGTAGGTCTAAAATTCCTAACAAGGGCCTATATAATTCTCTATATTATAGTTACTCAGGTTAAAGCAGCGATTATAGTCATATCTATAACTAAACCTATAACCGAAGTAGTAAAGCCTAATATAGCTACCTTGAAGGATATTACTAGCGGACGATATAGGCATAATTTCGCAAGGGTCGTATAATGGTCATTAAAGAAGGTATATATTATACAGTAACTAAGTATAAAAAGACATAATGTTAATAATCGCTACTACTTAAAAAGTACCACCTCATTCTAACTATAGTTATCGAAAAAATACAAATACTTATATAACTATATTAATATATAATAAACTTTTAAAATAACAATAATATAGTATGAAATAGGTACACTATAAGTTATTAAACACTAGTATCTATATTTGGTATATTATTGAAAAGTCCTATTATATACTAAATAAGGTCCCTAGTATACTACGTTATTTATTAAATACTATCAACCTATTAGTTCTTTTACATTCTAGATTAGGCTTACATATAGGGCTATAGTAAACAACCTGAAACGTTTAGAGTAGGTAACTTAGGTATAGCTAAGCCTCTATATTAGAATGAATTAGGAAGAGAGATATTAAGAGTATAGCCTCAACAACACACAAATCTGAAACCTTTGTGTATCCATTATGTCTTTAATGGTAGCTCAGTTGAGAAAAATACTAAAGTATAAGATATATTTAGAAAGGATGTCTATACACCGACTGAATCATCGTGTACTAGAGACAATTTCCGGATATATTAAATTTAGTTTGTGGATTTCTGGCTTAAAATTCCAAAGCTAAGGACCGATGCTGCAGGTTATAAAATAGGATAGAGCGCAGAGCCGCTTAAACAGTACAGTAACTCAACTTTAGGACCAGCAGTGCGGGCGACATTTGTGATATATAAAGGGTCGCGGAAGGCGGGCATGTTTTGGAGGTTCTTCTCTCGGATGTATAGCTTGAGGCTCTAGCGAAAGAGCTTCTTGTTGGCCTGTATACTGCCAACTCCTCTTACTGATGTTGGGGGAGAACCCTTTGGCCCGGAAGCCTGGAAGCCTCCGTCGGGGCGTGGGTAGTGCTGTGGCTGCTGAGCGCTGGCAGGCTGGGCGGCTGTGTAAGGAGGAGGGATATTACGAGGGAATCAAACCAAATCTTGTGGACAAGGACCTGAAGAAGAATTTAAGAATATTGATCATCCCGAGTAACTATAACCAGGATCCAATAGCACCTAATTTCTTTCTAGAGCTCGTAGCTAGTCGTCTTTGAAGGAATGCTTGATCCGATACTGTCTCTCCGGCGCCGTTTATAGGCTGGGTGGGGGGGGGGGGATCAGTATAAATATATACACGGTCTCTCACACAATACTTACAAGACGAGGCTATGAAAGGCTTCATGCAAGTTGTCTTAGACATCATTTCGTTTCAAATCCCAATCTATCTAAATTATATAATATCGTTTCCAGAATTTTCCAATCTAGAAATTCATGCTAGTAAGCCCCTGGTATGCACGGCTTACTTACCCTTTACTGTCCACAAACACACTAAGAAAAGCCCCTCCTACATTTTGAGGGAAGGCTAGATGGTGTACTTACGGGTCTACTCCTTGGCGGTTGACTTGTATTGAGATCGGTTGGTGTTGTAAATATGTGTAATCTCGGGTTATCGGTATTAGGGTCGGTAAGTATGGAGTAGATGGAGAGCAGAACTATAGCGGGATTAGTGTCTTATTTGGGGCCGCTGTGGAGAGTTCGGTGCTTGTATAACCTTTGGAGATGGTTAGGAATAGGGACTACTAGTCTTATAAAATATCTAAGCAGACAGAGAAGCATTCCCATATAAAATCGACCGTTATATGTACATGGTACCCATTGATTATAAGAAGACGCTATTCCGATGGGTCTGCCAGCGCCGTCGATTAGTATAGTAGGTGTTAAGCTTTTGTGAAAGGCCTAATTTATTACTTCTATCTATATACTATTGTTTTAAGAAATAAATCTCTTTTAAGATCTAAATAGATATTATAAAGTTGATTCTTAATCTGCTTGGTTTAGGAACTAGACTATATGTGATAAGAGAAATGAGATAGAAAAAAAAAAGGAAAATAAAGAAAGATAAAGCTTGGGTTAGGGGGTAAATCAAAATCCTAGCAAAATAGGGACTAGATGAAAGACGTCTAATTGCATTCCCATGACAATGCTACCCATCACCTTCATACACATCGCCTTCATACACATCGCCTTCTTCGCATACTAAGCCTCGACAAAGTCTGCATTTTCTGACAGGCTTGGTAATTAGAAGTCGCTGAGCTTTAGTAAGTCGAGATTTCCAGCCGTTAAGTCATCTCTCAGTTCGTGTAATTGCCCAGACTCATGGCTGATGTTGGGTGTTAATACGTTAGATGATCTGCCTTGTTGGCCAGGTGTGCGAGATCTAATGTGAATGAGCGGCTTCAGCTAAGATTCTCGCCTCGTCTGTCGACAAATCCGACATCTAAATCAAGCCCCCTTGCTCTGCCGTGTGCCTCAGCGTGCTCAGCCTTGACCCCCTTCACCTGAACCATCTGCATTCCACCTTCATCCTTTACCTTGGGACACGTATGCCTGGTATGTGCTGGGCGCCCTCGTACTGCGTCCACTACAAATTCCTACTGCCTTAATCATAGATAATTGCGTCTTTTCAACCGTCCTTCTCACCGATAGGCACTGATGACATCACCGATAGGCACTGATGATATTGTGGCTACTGCTCCCCTGCCTTCTATTTTTGTCAATCTTAAAAGAGAAGGCGATGTCTTTAGTTTTTTACTTAGCATATCGCTGCAGCTTGTACACTGCCTTCCTAATTTCTACACTTTGCTGAGGCAGCCAACGTCTGATTCCGTAGTCGCTGATTGATTCTTAAAGGCCTAATGATAAAGCTGTATGGTATTCCTTTTCCGTCAGTACGTATTGCATTTAAATTCGACCTCGAGCTGATTTAATACGATGTGGTTAATGCGTTTGTTTATGCGCTGTTTGATTAAGATATCTTTTATGAGAATGCTTTGTGGATATAAAAAGAAAATCCTAATTAAAATACTTTACGGACTGTGAATCTCGCTACTCCTTTGGCGAAAAGAAATTACTAAAACACTGGCCCAGTGTGCATACAGACAGGTTCCGTATAAATTGTGTTTTTATATTAAGGACGGCTTTATGGTCTTCTTCTATGTGGGCGATATTATCGTTGTGTACTGGAAAAATCGATAAGAAGAAGTCGACGAACTTGCCCATTTGAAGACAATATACTTGATTGGAAAAGTTCCTAGGTATTTGTAATGAAACTGTTTGGAGGCCTGATTGGATGGAGAGCAAACAAGTAAGACACGGTTACTACATTAACAACGGAGGTACAGCTTCTAGCTCTTGCTCAAGCAGCAAAAGAAATACTATTTGTGAGCCGGCTCCTCACAGAACTTTCAGTGGACCTGGACAACCGGGGATTCGTAGCTAAGTTCTGCGAAGCTTTGTAGTGTGAATATAAGGAGTCTTGTGTACGCCCTGTAAAACGTGTCTTTGCCTAAATGATCGTGTGTATAGTTACACTCGTCTCTACTCTCGTAAATACATCTATCGCTTGGCTGGAAATGCCTTTTGAGTACATTTCTTAATGTCGGCTAGTTTCTACTTCGGGATCAATCTGGTGCGATAAATCTCTAGATAGCCCTAACTGCGGGTGAAAAATACAGCATATCCTTGTAAAGTATCTTAATGTTTAAAATACGCCACCTCACTACGCACACGCCTTGCTCTAGACTTAGGCGTTTTTCTCTGTCAGTAATATCTGTGAAAACCATATTTGAGCTAAACAAGTCCCGGATCGTGGCAAGGTCCTCGTAATAAGTTGGAAAGAGATTTTCTAGTCTATGAATAGTATCCGTGTCGACGGCATTGGCGAAATCATCGACACCTGAAGTAATGGAGTCCCACGTTTCATAAACGCATCTGAGATAATGGATGATCTCTTTATCGCAATGTAAGGCTCTATGCTTATATAAGTTGCTAAGTTATAGACTATCCCATAGACCAGGAAATCGGAGGAGTTTGTTTAAAGCTTATACAATCTCAGTTTTCTGTAAGACCTTTGTAAGAATATCTTCCTTACACTTGTTAATATAACTTAGTTACCCCTTTCGATTTGTTTCTACTACGTCTAGGTTTAGCTGGATCTAACGATAAACCTTACTAGCTGTATATGGTGCTTTAAATGAACAAGAATTCGTAATGCTCTGGATAGTTAAATGAAATTAGCTATGTTCTCTAATTAGCGTTTATGTTATTAATAAATGTTATAAGAGTTTCTAAAACCTTTTTACACTTAGCAATAATATAATTATACTATCCATCAGAATTTAGGCCCTAACACTCGCTCTGCTACTTTAGCGTATTACTGCCTACTTCGGTAAGGGAGTCTAATACTAGTTAGGAGTATTAGTGGATTTGTACCCCTTAAGCTGCCTATAAGTACGGATTATAACTTTTTATATATAATATAATCAATATTAGCTAGAATTTGGTTATATAATATATGCGGATGGCAACCGATATTTTGAAATAGGTGTTTTTTTTATATAATACTATACTCTCTAGCTTAAATATCAATATCAAATCGGGTACCTAGTTAAAGGCCTTATCTATTATTAAATAGGATATCAGGCTGAGAGATATAGGTTTTCTATAGAGCTAAGTTTTAAAAGGGGGAAAACTTACGATATTTCTATTGTTACTGCGAGCTAAAATCGGACACCTTTTTTTTAGGTGGCTAAAAGTAGGGTCTTCTTTAGTCATTTGGCCCGAATCTGGGTTTAAGGTTTAGAAGTCTGGAGATTTTTAATCCCTCGATTATTTAAGAGGGTTGTCCAGTCTTTTCTATACAGTATGTATAAGTAGTGACGTCTGGGTATATGTATAATGAGCAAAAGTCATGATATAAATTACGTCTTGTCACTATGGCTAAGTTGATATATAGGATAGAGCTATTTGACTGGTTCTGTCAGTATTCTAGTACTCTATTAGCTAACTAAGTAACCCGTTGCTCAGAACTCCAGGATGATCGCCTGTCTCGATCTTGCTATCTGCTAAACCTTTAGGTGGCACCATTTCGGTGCGGACCACAGTGTCCTTGCTTTCTCTGAGGCGATCTAACTGTTCGTTTCAGGTTCCCAACTAACTTTTACGCCCACTGGGTTGCTTGAGAAACATCAAGGCGGGTTATCAACTATAAGGTGGCAGAGGTTCGTAGAGCACTGTAAGCGGTTGGTGATTGAAGAAGTCATCAACACACTTCTGAATCGCCCTCTACTTTTCTTATAAGTAGTTCTGTGTATAAGCGGCTATTTCGCCTACTTTATTGTAGTCTGATAAAGTAATGTCCTCTACTACGATTAACCGTTGAACCTATAGTATTGGCCTCCATCTTTATATTGGACGTTGAGTTCTATTATAACTCTTCTTAAGACCGCGGCCACTACTTTCGATGCTTTCAAGACAGACCGTCTTGAGTCCTGACTTTTATAGCAAATACCCAGAAACTGCACACAGCATCCTCGCGCTTCTCGAACGCAGCTATATGATATAGCAGTCTGGGAGCTCTTTGTTACTATACCTCTGGAAAGATCAACTGCGGGTGTCAAATCCGGAAAACTAAGCACTGACGGCCATGAACGCGGTGTTAAATTAAATTCAGAAGGCAGTTTAATTCAGAAGGCGGTGTTAAATTCAAAAGGCGGTGTCGAATTCAGAAGGCGGTATAGAGAAGCAGCGTTAGAGGTAGTGTATAAAGTAGCGCGTCGCATCATTCACCGACTCTGCCGCAAAAGAACCCCCTCGCCACAGCGGGTCAAATAGGAAATAAGCATTACTGGGCACATCGTAACATAATTTGAATTTGATACTGCCTTTGAATTTAATACCGCCTTTTAAATTTGACATGTATTTGACAATTTGACACTGCCTTCTGAATTTAACACTGCCTTTTAATACCGCTTACCGCCTTCTAATTTAACACTGTCTTCTGAATTTAATACCGCCTTTCCAGTTTCACACTGCCTTCTAAATGCGATTTACCCAACATTCACCAGTCCCAAAAACAATCCCAAAACAGTCCTAAAAACAATCCCAAAAAAGTCCCAAAAACAGTGACCAGTCCCAAAAACAGTGACCAGTGCCTCTTGGAGGTCACGTGAGGATCGAGGGGATGATTATGTAATCAAATAATAATAGTATAAAAATAAAAGTATTATTGTCGAATTTTTCTGGTTGCTTGCTTGCTTCAATATCTGGCTTATTCTCGAGAGAGAACCCGCTTATTTATAGCTTTAAAAGAGGGCCTATAGAATATTCGAGAATTTATTAATTACTAATTACCAAGTGGTAATTAGTAATCTATTAGCTAATAATTAGCATATTATTACGTAATATGGAATTCCTTGGAAGTGGGTCGAATAGACTAGATCCAAAGAAGGTGGGTCGAGGCGTATATATAGTTTCTGCCTACCCACTAGGTGGAAGGTTCTAGAAACCGGCTTACGTAAGCAGATTACGTAAGCATATATTATTGGATTATATTATAGTATGGGTTATTAGTATGCGAGATATATAGGTCTTAGCCTTATAGCCCTAATAATTAATAAGTTATTAAAGAAAGAAATATTTTTATTTATTTATTATTTGGGCCTTTTTATTATTTTAATTTATTTCGGGGGTTTATTTTATATAAGTAATATATATTATTATAATCCTTATTTTATATAGTATTACGTAAGCACGTCTGCTTACATAATCGGGCTAATATACTTATAAGATGTGTCTATCTTAACTTTGTAGACCTTATTTAGGTCTACTTTAACTAGTATTGGTTTAGAGATAATTTGGTTTCTAAGTTTTTTAAAGGCTCTTTATACTTTGTTATTCTAGTAGAATACTTTTGTTATTTTAATAAGGTTAGTTAACGAAATTATGATTTTTGAGTAATCTTTAATAAATTATTAGTAAAAGTTAATATATTTAAGAAATCCTCGTACTTTCTTGATATTTATTAATATAGGCTGTTCCTGGATTACTTTAATCTTTAAAGTTTGTATGGTAATCTATCCTAGTTAGATTGTATATTTAAGGTAGTTGACTTCTTTAGTATAAAACTTGCTTTTCTCTAGTTTGACCAAGAGCTTCGTGTCTTAAAGTTTCTAAAGTACCTTTGTTAAACGAAATAGCCGCTACACTAGAAATAACCACTAAAAGCAACATGCTGCTCTTGGCAGCTACTCTAGAGAGCTTATATTTAGGTATTAATGTCATCTGTTTTATACCCCTTCTCAAGTGTTATTTTAGTGAGCCCGGATGCTGGAAATAAGCTTGTTAACCCAAGTGTACTGAAAAGTGCTGTGAGTTGCTAGCTAACTTATTGTGAGACTAAGCTTACAAACAGATAGTTGTTTCTGTTCATTCTGATATTGTTTAGAAGCTAGGTTCTCTCGCCCGACTGGTAGCTGCGGGGTCTTGGATACTGCTACAAGAAACAAAGGTGTGGACGGGGGTTAAACTTAGAGGTTTTGCGTGTAATACGCAAGGAGCAAGGACTTATAACCTGTTGAACGAAATAGCCGCTATACTAGAAATAACTACTAAAAGCAATATGTTGCTCTTGGCAGCTACTCTAGAGAGCTTATATTTAGGTGTTAACGTCACCTGTTCTATAACCTTATATATATATTTCTTATAATCTTTAAGTGTTCTTAAGTAGATAAGGATGTTGTCTAGGTAAATAATAATAAAGATGTCTAGATATTCTTTAAAAACGTGGTTAATTATGGCTTAAAACAATATAGGTATATTAGTAGGTCTAAATGGTATAACTAGGTATTTAAAGTATTTATAGTATATTTAGAATATTGTTTTTCATTCTCTGCCCTTCTTTATTCTAATAAAATTATAGGCTCCCTTAAGGTCTAGGGCTGTAAACTATTAGGCTCCTCGTAGTTAGTCCTTTAATTCTTATATTAGGGGTAATAGGTAGTGGTTTTTAATAATAACGTTATTTATTTAGTAATAGTCTATGTAAAGTTGTAGCTTCTCGTTTTTCTTAGATATAAAGAGAATTAGGTATCCTGCTAGAAATATTGATAGTTATATGTAACCTTTCTCTAGGTTCTTGTCAAGATATTCCTGAAGTGCCTTAAGTTATATTTCGTTAAGTCTATAGATCTTTGAGAATTTTAGTGCCGTTTATTTCTTAAAAGGTATCTCATGATCCTATTTATTATATTTAGGTAGTCTAGTATTAAGTATGGCTAAAAACAGCTTGGCGTACTTATAGTATTCCTAGAGTATAAATTCCTGTAAATCCTTCTCTGCTGCCTTTGCCTTTTATAGGTAGGTGATAAATTGTTAAAAGGTTGGCTTAATTTGTTTTATGATACTAATTCTTTAGGCCTTTAGTGCTTACTATAAGGTTCCTATAGGTAAAGTAACCATTACTTTAGGTGTTTTCTTATATTAGGTTTGCTAGATCTCCTGTATTTATTATAACGCTTGTTGTATCTCCCTGATATATTCTTATATTATAAAAATAATTTGTTGTTTCTTTTGTTTAGTCTATGGTAGACTAATGTTTTTAGAGTATTTATTTTGTTTATTGGCTAGTAGAGAGTTCTAACTGTCGGTCTGCTTTAGACTGCTCCTTTCCTACTGTTATGCTGACTCGTATATAGGCCTTGCCTGGGCCTGTGTAGAGGCTAAGTCCTTCTCTCATTTCTGAGAGGTAGTCGCGAGGCTTGTTTAAGCGTGCTTATCTATACTATCCTTAGAGACTAAGTTTTGCTCATCCTGTAATATATTAATTATTTTGGTTACTAAGTTAATAGGGTTTGTCTAGTAAATTTGGCTAGTGGTTTAATCTATCTAGGAGTTATTCTTTCTTAATTAAGATATTCCTAGTATTAACTAATGTTCTGTTGTCTTAGTAATGTTAAATATAAGTTGCTCTATATAGTTGCTGATTTAAACTAAGAGGGGATTAGTTTCTTTGTTGATAATTTTATTACTGTAAGCTACTACTATTCCATCTACTATATTAAGTCTATAAAGTTCCTCTTTTTTGTTTTAGTAGAGGTGGTACTTATTAACTATTTTTAAGAATATAAAATTTCCTTGTACTCTATTGTTAATAAGTACCTAGTACTTATATGTCCTGAGTTTTATAGAAATCTTTAGGTGTTGGTAATTGTTTTCTCTATTAGTTGTGTAGAGAGACCTTTGTATCTATTATATAGCTGCCCGAGGCTTGTTTAGGGCTGGCTTTGTCTATTTTTTATTATCTAGTCCCTAACTAGGATTCCTTTAAGTTGTTAAATAGATCCTCTTGTAAGATTTTATACTATACAAAGTATCTATACTGCTGTGGTGAGGTCTTTAAATTCTATATCTTTCTTGCTAAGTAGTAATATTGTATTAGGCTGGTTCCTTTAGTACTAGTCTTATAGTTTAAGCTTAAGATATATTTAGTAGTTTGTTTATAGGTATTATTGTTATAGGCTAGAGTTATGTAGATATATAAGTGGGTAGTTAGAGTAAAGCTTGAGAATGGTATATCTTTTTCCTGGGGTATGTTCTCTAATAGTCTAGTATTTAAGTTCCTTTTATCCGTAAAGTCGTACTATTTCTACTATTCTCCAGTATTTAGGAAAGAAATCTTTTCTAACCTTACTGGTATAATAGGTGCTGTATTAGTTAAAGATGTATAAAGCCTATAATATCTCTCTATATTATAAGTGCTGCGGGTATATATAAGGGTTATTTATTAGGAAGTATACTGGAGGTATTGCTGGAAGTTTATCTTGTTTTGCTGCTAGTACTGTGTCTCTTTTCTGTCCTGGAACTGTAATTTGTATAATACTAGTATTGGGTGCTACTGGGGGTGCCTTATCTACATGCTACTAGGGGTCCTAGTTACTTAAGTCTAGGGATGCTATAGTGTTAGTACCTACTGGTATATAAAGGGGCTTCCGTTTTGTGATGGCAAGCGTCCTGCTTTTAGTAATTCCCTTGGAAAACCATTCTTAGTTGTCTTTATTGCTTCTATACGTGGTATAGCTGTCGTTATAACATGCTGTCTAGCTTAGCGAGGCGTGTTTCTGGGTTTCTTTAGCGTGGTTCAGCGTGTCTTAAACTAGGCCGGATAGCTTTTGTTAGACCGTTTCTCCGGGTTCTAGTGTGAATTTCTATATATCGGGGGAGTTCTGTGGTGTATTTATAGGGTAGGGGTTGTAGACCTCCTTCCTGGCTTCTTTAGGTAAGGGATTATTGGTGATTCTAAACAGAATTTGCCTTTTGTTTACGTCTTACTCTAGGTAGATCCTACATTAGTTGTATACTATAGTATTATATAGGTAGTATGTTGTTGTAATCTCCTGCTAAGTCCTGGATTATAGTAGGTTTTTATTAGTTTGGGAAGCCATGTTGGCTTGTTTAGAGCCTTTAGGTATAGGCTTTTAGTCCTTCCTCTTACTACTATGGTATTTGTGTATAAAGTGTCCTTTCTTTCCGTAGTTATAATATTTAATATCTTTCTTATCCTTATATTACGTGGTATCAAGCTTTATAGAGCCTGTATATTATCCCTACTAGGTTAGGTTATTATAGTTATACCTCTTTCTAGTATTAAGCCTGTTTTTTTAGTTATATTAAAATAGTCTAGAGTTAATATTGTATTTTTCCTGGCGTCTTTTATAGAGCCTGTTGTTAAGTTTAATAGCTAGCTCAATATACTATAAGAAGTTATTAGATCTATTATATCTAGCTAACTTATCCTTTATATCTTCTTTTAGTTCTTAGTAAAATATAAAGATCTTGGTTTTATATATAGAGTTAATTTAGGTATAGATTTGTTAAAATTCTGCTATATAGGCTGAGGCTAGTCCTTTCTATTATAATTTTAACAACTCCCTTTTAGCCTGTCGTTCTTTATCAGGATCCTAAAATAGGGCTTAGAAAGTATTCTTATAGTTCTCATACTTACTAAATATTTTCTAGGTCTCCTATTTATATTTTTTAAATTCTTTAGTATTAATAAAGTTTATAAGATATGGTTTAAACTAGGTAAGTACTCTTCCTCTAAAAAACAAGGCTACATATATAATTTGTTTCCTATCTACCTGGCTATCTATATAATTAAAACGCTAGTAGGCCCTAACTTAGGTAAGGTAAGGCTATAACCAGCCTAGGGTACTATTATATAGGGTTGGGCTATTAAGCCTAATACTTTCTTTGGTTGGAATTAGGGTATTAATAATAGTGGCGATAGCCCTGAGGGTAGTAACCTCCTTCTTGAGATTTTCTATTTCCTTGTTGTTAAACGGAAACACTTGTGTGGGCGCTGCACGTAAGGGGTTACCCTAGACTTTACGTAGGGAGTTACCCTAGACTTGGCACTTTTTCGGCTAAGTGCCTATGTGGCGTGCGCGCCGGTAGATGAGTTTGGTGGCCGTGAGTCGGTTTTTTGGGCTATTGTAAGACCCTAACTTCGAACCTCTGCATTCCCCTTATTTCTTACCCAAAAAGCATGTAACCTAGTTCATTAGATAGCCTGATTTCTGAAGTTTATCTGTATTTAGTTTGGTTACTGTCAGGGTTAGGGTTGGCTGGTTGTTTAAAGCCAAAGATAGTGGGTCCGAGGGCCGAATTTTCCGGCCTCCCTATCTGTGCACCAGAGCCAACCGCAGCGTGCCCAGGGTTGAGGTCATGTCGGAGGGACTGTGAGGAGGGCTGACAGAAGCCCACTCAAATTCAATGCAAAGTTGTCCGAACCACTCTCAAGCGTCCCACCAAGACCTCCAGTGCACCCTACTGCTACCTGACCATTTGATCCACTAACCTTCAGACTTGTTTTATTTAGTCTACCTATTTATAAGGGTGTAGAGGTAATTAACCTTACTAACTAGCTCCTAAAGCTATTTATTAGTTATTCCGCTGGTATTATTATTGTTATTACTAGAGCTGTTATTAATAGTATTATCTAATTCCTTTAGAAGGTTATTGTTTCTAAATCTAGACATCGTAAAGGTATTGTATATAATATTACTCAAAGTCTACGTCATAATGTATAAACAAGAGTAGTCAAAATATAATAATCAAGGTTTCCTAGGTCCTTTAAACTAAGAGATCGGGTTTATGTTTAAGATACATAACAAGGTAGTTAATTAAGTAATAAGATTTCTCATAATAATTACAAGCTAATAAAAGCTATTCAGGGTAAATACTTAAATTAACTACTAAAGAGCTGTCTTAAGCTAATGTTATCTACTGGTAATAAGTGTGTCTATATAGTCTATCTCTTTAGCCTGGCTTGTGGTAGCTCGCCGGAGCCTAGCATTGCTTGTTAAGGCTCGGTAGTACTTACTGAGGCTCAGTAAGTACTGGTGATCCTGTTTTAACCCTATCCTTAAGGTCGGGTTACATGACCGGAGGCTGAACTGTTTGTGCCGTTTGGCTGGCCGGTGTGCTGGCCGAGTGGGGTTGTTTCTCTGCAGAACTAACCGCTGTTCCTATTTCTGTCAGGGTCGTAACAATAGACTTTAAGTTTCAAGTTCTAAGTATAAGTCTTTAAGTTAAAAAAAAACACTTTAAGTCTAAAAAAATAACTCCCATAGTAGGGATTAAACTCAAAGCTTTATTATTTCTACAGATAAGGCTTAATCTACACTATATAATTTACTTATTTATAAAAAATTATACAATTACGCTATTTATACTATAAATCATACTTTACTTTAAAACTTGTTTCTTTATAAAGCTTGTTCTAAGAATAGTGTAGAAACTAGTTATAGCAGAGCACTAGCTGGTTTAGTTTAAGCTTTAGACTTATACTATAGTTACTTACCTTAGACTTTATTTTAAATTTTAAAATATATATAATAACTTATTAAATATATCTTAATATATTTTATTTTACTTATACTTTAAAGTATATTATAATTTATTAAATATTAAATATTATATTATTTAACTAACTTAGATTAACTTAATATATTATATATAAAAAAAATCTTTTAAATCCTTTAACTAAAATCACTATCTTCCTCTATACTAAAAGAAGCTTCTAAATCCCCTATATTATTGTATACTGCTTTTAAATCAGGATATCTCTTAGTTTTATATATATTTTTATCTTTACTATTAGATTTAGTAATTATTAACTTTTTTCTAGTATTGTGCTTTAAATTAGTACGACGATTAGTGATAATATTTGTACTATTATTAAAGTTTCCTTTAATAGCAACAGATATAGCAGAGATATTTAGGTATTGAATAGCTAAAATAGATAAATTAGGGTAAGAATCTTTATTTATTTCCCAAAACACGAATATATTGTACTATTAATGATTAGTATTATAACTTATAAATATTTAAAAGATTAAGTAATAAAATAAAATACTTACTCTACCTCCTTTTCTAACTTCTTTTAAGTATTTATTTAATTTTTTCCTTAATATATAGTTGATGTTATTTTGATTTTATATATTAGTTATAGGGTTAGATACTGGAAATAAAGTATCTAATAGGTTGTTTTCTTTTATGTTTTGTGTAGACTTCTTTTTAGGTAATATATTTGAAGTTGTTAAATCGATATATATTTTGTTTTGTTTAGTAGCTAGTTGTAGTGGTAATTCTATATCTTTTCCATTATTATTTTTAATTCTTTTATATAACCTATTAAGCTATTAGTACTATATTTAAATAATTTAAATAATATATATTATAGTTATATATACTTACTCTTTTAAATCCTCTAGTAATAAATCTTTAATAAATTTGATTTGAGGAAGAGAAAATATATTTTTTAAAATTTCAAGGTTAAATCGTGGATCTAATAATGTACTATATATATATGTTTTATATTTATTTATATTATGTGTTGTCTACTTAAAGTCGGTTGGGTAATAAGTATTTAACTTATTTAATCCTGCTTTTATAGCTTGAATAAAAATAGGAGCGAATAGGTGTAATAGGGTCTATATTAAAATATTAGCTAGGTATATATATATATAATATAAAAAAGACTTATACTCTCTTCTTTACCCAGGTTAATATTATCTTTATATAGTTTTTTAAAGTCTAATAAGGTAGTATATATATTGTCTAACGAAGGTAATACTAAACTTAAAGTAGGGTAGCTTAACTCTTGTAAAAGAATAGTAGGCTGATAGAATAATTGTAGTAAATCTTTTAAATTAATTAATTGGTTCTAATTTCTTTTAGATATAATAGTATCTTTAAGAAGTCCGTGGTTAAAGTCTCGTATAAGTTGATTAATAGGGTTTTTAAATTTAATAGCCATTTCTAGTATATTATATAGAGAGTTCCAACGTGTTTCTATATCTAAAATATAAAATATTAATTATTATATATTATATATATTTATAACAGTATATATAATACCTACCTAGTAGGATGATAGTTTTATTATTATCTTCTAAATTGTTGTTATTATTTTTATAGTCTTGTAGTATTTTAAGCCACCGTTTTTAAATTTGTCGATTTCTTTTAATAGCTATAATAATTTGATGTATTGTATTAGATAATCCTAAAATATATAATATATTAGTAACGTGGTCGGACAGTTAGCCGTGTTTGATATCTGCCTGTGTTTTTTTTGCTACTTCTGCTAACTTTAGCCAACCCTAGCACCTACTATAGGCAAAGAAATTAATTAAAATTGGCACTAATTGGTGCCAATTGATCTTAATTGCCTATTTTGAATTGGTTTGGTTAATTTGGAGTGGTTGGCGTGGCTGTAGTGCTAGTCTAAAGTAGGCAACCTTTGGTGGGAAAATCGGCTTCCCCACTAAAATGGAGTATTTTAGCTATGCAGGATTAACCTTAATCTATATCAGCCAGACCAACTATTTAGGCAGTCTGCCGCGGACTGCTTTAAAATGTGCTATTATTTACTAGAAACCTAAATTACTAGCCTCTTCTATATATTTCTTACAAGTTGTTATATAATGCCTAGTATTGCTGTAGTTGCTATATTGTTGTTTACTCGGTCTGCCGCGGTCTGCCTCCTTGGTACCTTTAGCTATTTTACTAGCTGGCCGCTTTTCCTTCTCTTTTTCTTTAATTATCGCCTAGAATTCCTTAATATTAAGTGCTTCTCTAAGCTATACTCGGTTTTGTTTAGCCCTCCAGCGTTTAGTAAGTACTCTATTGGCCTCTTAAAGTATCCGGATCTACTTGCTTATAAGTGTAATTAAGTATACTATTGCTTGTGTTTTTTTTTTGCTATTTGATTAATAGCCTCTATAATTGGTGTAGGAGAGCTGCCCTAGTGTATAGAGATCCTGCCCTTAATAAAACTTAATTGCCGGATAGTTTGTTGAATATTGGAGGGTGTTTGTGATTCCCATTTAGACAGCAATATAGGAAGGGATTGTACCAAAGTTTATAGGCAGATATCCAGCTTGGAAATAATAAAATCTAGGTCCTATAGAGAAATTCTAGCCTTTTTAAACCTAGATTTTATATATTCCTTTATAAAGATCTTATTATAGGCTGCCTTAAATACAATAAAGAACTCGGACTTGGTAATATAGTTGGCTAATGCTCGGATAAACAAGTTGATCTTATCGCTATATGCACGCTTTAATGATAAGTATAATGTAACATCTAATAGCTGGAGTAAATGAGATAAATATAGCGGCATACTAATAGGGATAATGTTGTTTATCTTATAATATTACTCAAACTCTGCTGATATATAGCTCTTATAGCTATTAAGGATAAGCATCCGGTATCTACCTATTTTCCGCTATTTTGTATATTTATTAAAATACTAAATCTATTCTAGACTAGTTGCATTATCTATCTACCTATTTAGAGTAGGCTTAATGATCTAACTTAGTGGAAAGCCTGACTCTATTGTCTAGTTAGCAAGGTAGTAGGCGCCTTGGATAATTACAAACGGCAGGATACACCAGCCCTTTACATTAATGTATTTAATAGCTGTTGCCCATTCCCAGTTTCCAGGCTGTATAGATTTAGCCTTTCTATATCGATTAGAACGTATAACAACTAATGCTGCAGTTATTACGCCTATTATAAAGCCGGTCTCGTTAAAGTTATACAGGTCATTATCTATAATCCCATACTTGGCTATTATATTGTAGAGGAGCTGAAACCAGTTTCTAATAACCACTAGATCTTCGCAGAAGGCTCTCTGGTAGTCATAAGGCCGAGAAAATCTTGTTTTTAAGCTTAGTTGTATATCTACAAAGCGTCGTGCCCATTTGGTACCAACAAGCTTGCCATTATACAATACCAGCAGGAGGTTAGCTATATCTTCCACGCCAGAAAGTCATATTAGAAATCTTCATACATCTTGCTCAATAATATACCAGACAAGTATTTACTCTTTAACTAAATCGAGTTTATACTGTTTGACGCATAATTCTTTACAACGTAATTAGTTGTTTATCCTATCGCGTAGAGTAGAGTAAGGGACATTAAAGATTTGTACAGCCTAAGCTATATTTAAGGGTTTTTTTTAATTTCTTTTGGATTTCTCAATTGCCTAAAGAACTAGTTAGATTTTGTCTTCTTTTAAGTAGATTGGCATTATGGTTGTTAATTTCTAGCATATTAAATATTTAAGTAGGTAGAGTAATGTAAGACTGACGTGAAAAATAGGGACATAATTTACACCAAAAACAAAGCCACCTACCCAAACTTTAAGTTTTCAGACTAGCACTACAATACCACTATAATTTTAAATTAACCAAACCAATTAAAAATGGGCAATTAAGATTAATTGGCACCAATTGGTGCCAATTTTAATTGATTTCTTTGCCTATAGTGGGTACTAGGGTTGGCTAAAGTTAGCAGAAGTAGCAAAAAAACACGGGCAGGTATCAAACACAGCTGATTGTCCGACCACGTTATATAAAGTTATATATATTATTAAAAATATTAAATATCTAGTAGTTTTTTTAATATTTTATCTTTTTTATTTTGAGAAATAGTCTCCTATTCTTTACCCGTTCGGGTAAATATAGCCGATAGCTTGATTTCTTATAGTTCATTACTATTAATAGTATTTTTATTAAATTCGTATATTATAGCCTTAGCGGCTAAGTTAAATATATAGGCGGTACAGTACATATTGTTTTGAAATTCTAAATTGCCTTCTAAATAGTATTAGATTTTAAAATTCTTAAGAAAAGTATTATTATTCGAGCCGTTATCTCGTGTAATACTATTATAATAGTTAGTATATTAGATATTATATATATATATAGAATATTAAATATAAATACCTATTAATAGTTTGTAACAGGATTTCTAAAGGAGTAACTATATTATTATTAAATATCTCAAATATATAGTCTCTCCTATAAGCTTTATGTAGTATTTTAAAGCCTATATATATTATTAGTATAATTAAATAAATAATATAATAAATAAAGATAATATATCTATTAGTCGATAGTCTAAAACTAAGTTTTTATTGATAAAATTTATAATAACTCCTAAATATCTATAGGAATCTATGAAAGTCTATATATTTAGTTAAATAGATATACCCTTATTATTTATAGTTTGTTCTTTAATTATTTCTTTAATATCTTGTATAGTATTATTATAAAATACTCTTAAAAAAGCACGTAATTTTTAATAGTATATTTTAGGTATATTTCTATATATATATATATTAGTAAAGTATATATATATATATATATATTAATAAAATTACTTATTTAAATAGTGTGTTAATTTGTTAAATGACTTAGATGATAAAATATTAAAAGATAAGTTATTTGTTGATAAAAAATTAATAACCTTTTTAAGATAGACTTTATTATCTATATTGAAATAGTGAGAATAAGGTTGTTTTTTTTTATTTCTACTAAAGGATTCACTAATAGATAGTTGTGTGCTTTGTTGAGAATTTATATCTAAATTAGAATGTATATTCTCGTTATAGTCTTGCCCTAATTTTAATAAATATATTAGTATAAATAGAATTAGTTATATATATATATAACTTACTTTTAATTAAGCCATTTCTTTTATCTTTAATATTAGAAGCTATTTGTATATGTTTTTCTCTATAGTGTAAAGGCCTACTACTATTTATTTGTATTTTAGTAGTAGGGTAGTGTAATTTAACCCTACATTTAGGCATAATATAAGTAAATTTAATCCTTTTTGGTATATTAGGGTTAATATCTAATAGTTTATAGTTAAATAATCTATTTTTATAATATAAGAATTTGGTGGTTTAAGTTTAAAGTTAGGCTGGTTTTCTTTATTATTTTTATAATCTTTTTTATTTTTCTTTTTAATAGATAGTTGACGAGAAGTATTAATAGGGTTAATAGATGTAATACTATTAGCGTTACTTGAATATAACTATTGTCTTTAGGGTTAGATTGTTGAGCGTTACGAATTTGATAACCCTGAGAGGGTTTGGCGTTAGACGAGGTAAAAGAATTTGTTTTTTAATATTTTATAGTATAGATATAGTATATAGTACTTTTGAATATAGATATATAGTAATAATATAATATAATAATTTTTTAAAAATTTTATAATATAGTGTTGGAATAGCACTGAGGCTGATTGCACATAGCCATCTTGGCTAGGGATGATGACTAATCCAGCAAGGGAGTGCATGCAGACTTAAGAGGTCTGTGTGCGAGCTTCCCTGCTTGTTTTATAGTTTAGACAGATTATTAATGAATTCAGAACTAATTGTACAGATATGTACGTACGTACATTACGCCATATGGCAAAGGCCATTCAATATATAGAGTATTTAGTTTTTTTATAATATTTTTTATATTTTAATACTAATAAAACTTTTTTTTAGTTTTTAATATATATATAAGTAGTTAATAGGGTTGATAGTTTGTTGATAGCTTAGATAGTTAATATATAATTATTGACTTTAGTGGTAAAGAAGAAAAAAAGAAAAGAAAAAGAAAAAGAATAAATTTAAGATATATATATAGTTAGTTCTATTAGTCTATTAGTCTATTAGTTTATTAGTTTATTAGTTTATTAGTTTATTAGTTTATTAGTTTATTAGTTTATTAGTTTATTAGTTTATTAGTTTATTAGTTTATTAGTTTATTAGTTTATTAGTTTATTAGTTTATTAGTTTATTAGTTTATTAGTTTATTAGTTTATTAGTTTATTAGTTTATTAGTTTATTAGTTTATTAGTTTATTAGTTTATTAGTTTATTAGTTTATTACTTTATTAGTTTATTACTTTATTAGTAAAGTAGTCTATTAGTTTATTACTAATAAACTAATAACTTTAGATCCTTTTATATAAAAGATTAACTTTAAAATAAAACCGTATTTTATAGATACTATAGTATAGTTAAATAGACGTGTAGTTTAATATATTTAAAATTAACCTCCTGCTAAATTGTGACTAATATTGTTGTAGTATGTAATTATCTATAGTAATGAATATTTTAAATAATTAAGTTATGAGACCTGTAAAGGGTATAGGTTTAATTCCTTTTTAATATTAATCTTTTTTTTATATATTATATATTGTATATTTGTATATTGTATATCTTAGGGTCTTGTATATTTGTATATTGTATATTTGTATATATTGTATATTTGTATATTGTATGTTAGTGTATATTGTATATCTATATATTTGTATATTTGTATATTTGTGTATATTTGGAACTCTGGTTGGCTCTGGTGCGCAGATAGGGAGGCCGGAAAATTCGGCCCCCAGACCCACTATCTTTAGCTTTGAATAACCAGCCAACCCTAACCCTGACAGTAACCAAACTAAATACAGATAAACTTCAGAAATCAGACTATCTAATGAGCTAAGTTACATGCGTTTTGGGTAAGAAATAAGGGTAATGCAGAGGTTCGAAGTTAGGGTCTTAAAACAGCCCAAAAAATCGACTCACGGCCACCAAACTCATCTGCCGGCGTGCACGCCCCATGGGCACTTAGAGAAAATCCAGTGCCAAGTCTAGGGTAACTCTCTGCGTGCAGCGCCCACACAAGCGTTTCCGTTTAACAAAAAATAAAAGAAAAATATTATAAGAAGATAATTATTATAATAAAAGAAAGGGCAATAATAGCAATAATGGTAAATATTTAATATAGTAGGGTATAAATAATAGATTTTATAATAATAATAAAAGTAATAAAAATATTAAAAAATATAATTAATATAGAAAAATATTTTAAAAACTTGTCTACAGATATTTAATAATAATTAAGTATAGTTTCTAAAGGGTTATAATACTATTAGTAAAGAATATTAATATATTATAGTAATTGTAACTTTAAGTAAATAAATTATAAAGTATTTAGATAATAACTCTATACTTTTTTTTAACTAGCGCCTCTAATAATTATAGTTATTATAGGTAGTATAATAATAATTAAAAGATATTTAGTAGATAGTTAAGGGTTTAATAAAGGATTCTTTTGGCCTTAAAAAGAATATTTCTAAAGGCTTTTGTTAATTTATATATTTACTTAGTTAGATTCTTAAGGGTATAAATAGGTAGGTTATTATAAGAAATATTTATAATGTTTTTAATAATGTTTTTTTATATAATAAAATATACTAATAGGCTTTTTCTTTCTCTTTTTTATATTTAGAGGATAAATTAGCAAGTTTTAAAGAAAAGTTAGTATTTTAAAGGCTAATTGTTACTACTTAGCAGTAAGTATGTTAAATGTTAATATATTAAATAATAATAATTATAGTATAGATATTGTTTATTAAAACGGCTTAAAGGTATATAGTAATGGTAATAGTAATTTGTTTCTTTTTACTTTACTATTAAAGATTACCAAGTAATTACTAATTAGTATTAGTTAGGTATGATAATAAATAATTATTTAAAGGATAACTAAAAAGCTTGTAAATAGCTTTATTTAGTAGTAGTATTGTGTGTTGCTTCTGGCTATCTTTGGTAGGTGCCGAAGCCCTTGTCTAAGTGTTGGCTAGAAGCACTAACTAATCTAGCTGACTAATCTACTATATATAGACTCTTTGGCTAATTAGAGTAGCTGCCGAGGCAACCTAGCAGGCAACCAATTAACTAAGGTCTGCCAGCTAGTATTAGTTTGCTATAGACTGACCGTTATCTTATTGCTACCCTATGGCGGAGTTAGTACTAGCTTGATCTATAGACCCTGTATCTCTAAATTTTATACTATAGAATCTATATTAATAATCTCTTTGTATATTTACTTATAGTCTTCTTTTAACAGTACCTTAAACTTTTCTTATAGCCTTATGTACTTTAATATCTTTTTTACCTATTAAAATATATTAGATTAATTGTTAATAATAAACTAATATATCTAGACTAAAATAAGATAGGTTTAAAGTTTAAGCCTTATTAATTAAGCTTTAGATAGGCTAGTTTTATAAGTTTAGCTATAAATAAGTTCTTTCTTTATTATTTACTAGTGTTGGTACGGCCCTGATGCCTTAGGTTAGGGGGTCTTTGCACGTGTAAATAGGGGCGAGCAAAAGGAACCACCGTATGTGTCTGGGTATGGGTTTGAATCTTGCTACGGAAGGAAGAAAGAAAGCTATTGCCATTGTGGGCGCCGAAGCACTTGGTGTAGTAGCCAGCCCTTCTGCTGACTAAGCAGACCGGCCCTTCTGATTGGCCACAGCCGGGCCGGGCGTGCGGTCCCTTCAACGGTCACCAAACCCACAACTAGCTTAGTAATAGCTTTATAAAAGTTTATTAGATATTAGTTAAATCTCTTAACTATTTTAACTTTTACTAAAGTTAGCTATATACTTAAATATAGGCTATAGTATTACTTTATAAGCTTATTTAGTAAGGAATTTCTTAAAACTTTATATAAATATATATTAATATAGATATTAAGAAAAAGATATATTAATTTAAACTATAGCTAACGTGGTTTACCAGTTAGTGGGTCATATCAGTCAGTGGGATACTTTTGCTAACTTAACCAACTTTTGCCAACTCCAGCACCTACTAGGTGCTAAAGGGTTAGTTAAAATTGGCACCAATTGGTGCTAACTGCTTCAAATTCCTTATTTTTAATTGATTTGGTTAATTTAGAGGTGTGGTGGTGTTGTAGTGCCAGTCTGAAAGTTTAAAGTTTTGGTGGGCGGCTTTGTTTTTGGTGTAGATTGCGTCTCTATTTTTCACGTCAATCTCACATCACTCTACCTACTTAAATATCTAACACGCTAGAAATCAACAACCACTATGCTAATCTACCTAAAAGAATAGAAAGTCCAACTAATACTTTAGGTAATTAAGAACTCTAAAAAAAATCAAAAGAAACCCTTAAGTATACGCCAGGCTACACATATCTTTAACGTCCCTAAAAGTACGCTCTTTAGGAGAATAAACAACTAACACAACCGTAATAAATTATGCATCAACTACTATAAACTTGACTAAATTAAAGAGTAAACGCTTGTCTAATATATTATTAAGCAAAATATACAAGAATTTCCAATACAACTTTCTGGTATAGAAGATATGGCTAACCTCCTGCTAGTATCGTGTAATAGTAAGCTGGTTAGTAAAAACTAGGCACGATACTTTATAGATGTATAACTAAGCTTGAAAACAAGATTCTCTCGGCCTTATAACTACTAGAGAGCCCTCTGCAAAAATCTAGAGGTTATTGGAAACTAGTTTCGGCTGCTCTGTAACATAATGGCTAAGTATGGGATCATAGATGACGACTTGTATAACTTTAATAAGACAGGCTTTATAATGGGTGTAATAACTACAGTAATAGTTATTATACATGCTGATAGACAGGGAAAGGCTAAATCTATACAGCCTGGAAACTGGAAATGGGCAACAGCTATTAAGTATATTAATATGAAGGGCTAGTGTATCCTGCTGTTTGTAATTGTTCAAGGCGCCTACTACCTTGCTAACTAAACTATAGAGTCTGGCTTTCCACCAAGCTGGATTATCAAGCCTACTCCTAATAGGTGGACAGATAATAAGACTAGTCTAGAATAGATTTAGTACTTTAATAAGTATATAATTAAGTGGATAAAAGGCAAGTACTAGATGCTTGTCCTAGATAGATATAAAAGCTATATATTAGTAGAATTCAAGTAGTACTATAACAATAACAATATTATCCCTATTAGCATGCCCCTATACTCATCTCATCTACTTTAGCTATTAGATGTTATATTATTTTCGCCATTAAAGTATATATATAGTAATAAGATTAATCTCTTTATCCGGGTATTTATTAACTATATTACTAAGTCTAAGTTCTTTATTATGTTTAAGGTAGCCCATAACAAGATCTTTATAGAAAAAAATATGAAATCTGGGTTTAGAGGGGCTGGTATTTCTCCATAGGACCTAGATTCTATAATTTCCAAACTGAATATCTACCTACAAACTCTAATGTAATTCCTCCCTGTATTACTAATAAAATGGGAATTATAAACACCATCTAACGCCAACCAGACTATCTAGTAGTTAAGTTTTATTAAGGGTAGGATATCTATATACTAGGGTAGCTCTCCTATACCAATTATCTAGGTAGTTGAGAAGTTTATAAAGGGCGTATAAGCGATGGTGCATTAGATTACTCTTTTGAATGATCGGGTCTGTACCCTTAAGAAGGCTAATATTGAGCTTGCTAAGTGCTGGAGGGCTAAAAGAAGTCGGGTCTAGCTTAGAGGGGTACTTAGTATTGAGGATTCCCAGGTGATAATTGAAGAAAAATAAAAGGGGAAGTGGCTAGCTAGTAAAATGGCTGGTGATGGCGAGGAGGCGGTCTGTGGCGGACTGTCTAAACGACGATGTGGCAACTGCGGCGAGACTGGGTATAATGCAAGAACTTGTGAGAAAGATGTAGAAGAGTCTAGTTATTTAGATTCCGAGTAAATAATAGTATATTTTTAAGCGGTCTGCGGCGGACTGCCCAAATAGTTGGTCTGGCTGGTGTAGATTAAGGTTGATCTTGCATGGCTGAAATACTTTATTTTGGTGGGGAAGCCGATTTTCCTACTAAAAGTCGTCCACTTTGGATTAGTACTGTAGCAGTACTAACCTCTCTAAATTGACCGAATTAATTGGAAATAAGGAATTTGAAGTAGTTGGCACTAATTGGTGCTAATTTTAACTGACCCTTTGGCACCTAGTGGGTGCTGGGGTTGGCAAAAGTTGGTTAAGTTAGCAAAAGTGTCCCACTGACTGGTATGACCCACTGACTGGTGAACCACGTTATAAGATTATTATATTTTATATAAAGACTATATTAAGAAATAATTTTAGTCTTTACTATATAACTAATTGCCTTACTATTAGTCTTAGGCTACTTATATTAGTAGTCTATAGTATTGCTAAAAGCGGTTCTTATTAATCTTATCTATATAGTTATTACAAGGCTATCTATATTTTCTAGGCTATATGTTATAATTATATTCTAAACCTACTCTTATTAACCTTATTTCTTTTTAAAAAAACGCTAAGATATTTAAGCGTTTATTACTATATAAAGAGACTGCCTACATACTGCTTAAAAAGCGTATATATACAAATTAAAAACGAAACCATTAAAGTTTGTAGTTTTAGTCAAGGCGAAAAACTAAACTTAGTTTAACTAATTTCAACCCTATTAATAACTAAGCGAGGAGGCCCTTTTGGATTCTCGGGGTCTCGAATAGGGAGGGCGTTAATATACTTAAACTACATGGCTAGGATTGACGACGGACGGGAGCCCTGGGGTGCTAGTAGCAGAAGAAAAAGAATAGCCAGGATACGCTGTTCCCCTAGCTTGAATGACTTCTTGGTCGTCCGAGGTGTTGTATCAACTTGAAGCTTTAAATCGTCGATAGTCATGGATCGATTCACTCGGTTGTTGTGATTCATTAATTTCCCAAGCCTCGTAATCGCTTGTCGCCACAAGTTAGTACAGACAAGACATAGCAGCAGGGGCATATTCCTTACATTCCAGACCTTTCGGCTGTCAAGATAGACAAGTCTCCTCCTAATTGACCTGCGGAAATACAGGCGGAAGTTACAGTAAAAAACCGTGAGAGAGTCCTTTAATTATACCTATTGTTTCCTTTACCCGTCTTTGCCAGTCCGCTGGCCAAGGTACCACCACAAGAAATTGTAGAGTTTGTAAACTGTAATGGCAGAAAGTGCTTCTTTCCAGCCCCGTACCTATAGGACTCTTTAGCAATACCTATCTACGGTCAACGGTAATATTAGAGAGCTAGTTTGCAACAGATCTAACTCACTCGCGCCACAAGTGTTTGCACGCGTCCATAGCCTTTATCGTCTCTTTAGTATATTGCTTGTCCTTAAAGTTATCATTCTCCATTTCCTTAATATGTCGCCGGTAGACCTCGGCGGATTGTATGTTTTTAAACTCAAAGTTATTCTCGTTAAACTCGGAGTTGCCTTTGTTCTATTTAGAGGCATCCCGACTGGCAAATACGGGTAATGCAACAGTTGGTGGCTCCTCCAGGTCAAGATAGTCTTCCTTTATTATTAGAACCAAAGTTTGCAGCAAGAATAGAGTGCTCTTGCCCAGACTCTTAATCAGACGCTCTATTAGATATAGATACATCTAAAAGCAAGCCTTTATATTCCGACCCGGCATTAGAGGATATATCCTCTAGAGATTCCGCAGACTTGTAGTCCAGCTATCATGCCGTAGACTACTTGGGGGGCTGCCTAGGCATTATCTAATAATAACCAATATCCCTACTTTCTATATAGGAGACGATTCTAGAGGGGAAGCATACAAGAGCCAAGTATAGGATATATAAGTTGGAATCAACAAGAGCTACAGCAGATAGCGGAGGCTAAGGGTCTAGGGCCAAATCAAAGCCGGCCGCGGTCTCATAAGATATATCTAGCATCTAAACACAAAGACAAGTATAATCCTTTGCTATCAGACTGATAGAGTCTCCTGCTTGCATAGTTAGCTACATGCTCCTAGAGGGCCAGGTTACCCTCCTATATAAGGTTGGCCCGCCCATTTGTGTAATCCTCGTCTCGCCCAGATCCTTATAGGCCAGACAATAGGGTACAGAAAGCACATTATAGGCCGACTACATATACTGTGACAGCCCAGCCCAGCCCCTATACCTGCATTATACAGCATGCTGCTCCTAGCAAATAGAATTTTAGTCTACATGCTTTTAACATTATGTTACATAGAAAACCTGTCATATATGCTTATTAAAAAAGGCGACAGGACAAACGATTATAATGTATCTAGTGATTATTCCAAGGTATAGCTTTATAGTTATCACAGTCACCTTTATAGGGGCATACATGTACCTATGTTGTATTGGGCTACAAACAAGACCTGCAGGCGTTTAAATAGGGAGGCTATATATAAGATATGTTAGATACAAGCAAAATATATCTATAAGCACCATTAGGTGGGTGGAAAAGATACTGGGGCCCGGGCCGTTTTTACTTATGGGGCTGTCACCTGTAGTAGGTATAAGGCTGGAAGTATACACCCGACCCTTAATAAGCATAGAGTGGGCATAATAATCTACCGGCACCATACCCCTAGCTGTGACGCTACTGTAAATGCTCCAACCCCAACTCAACCTCTTGGATTACCGGTGCTCAACTCTATCCTCATATATTCAGCTGTAACTCTTCGGCTTCGGCCTTCAACTAACAATGGTTCTGTCTAGGAAGAAAGACCTGCCCGAGCTAGCCTTTGCTCCCTCGCCCTCCCTTAGCGCCAGCCCCGGCACTATGGCTGGGTCTTCCGACTATAAGCTCGACACGCACATAAACTCGCGACTGCAGAGGAGGCAACCGTAGAGGATCGACTTGTCTCCCTCCTCTATTAGCTTAAGCCATGCTGCGTCAAGACAACATGCCTCTCCTATAGACCAGAAACAACAAGTCGGGCAGGAAGACGGGGCTGTAGATGGTGACCTGGGGACGGCATTTAACCTTATCCAGGCATCATGGCATGGTTGCTTCCTAGCTGGCTTAGAGTCTCCCGAGTAGCATGTCCTTTACCTCTTGCCTTCTCAGTACCTATTATTGTGTACAAGACTCGAGGTTTCCAGTTTGGCGCTGTGCTGCTACTTTAACGAGACCCTTTAGTATAACTACAACCCAGCTCGAGGTATCCTTGTCTTCTGGCTGATGGCTGGGACTATACTGTACAAATTCTTGCAAGAGAATATCTTCCAGTTCATTGTAGCCGAGATAAGCTAGGTCTCTGTACGGCTCCCGGCCCTGGCAGACATTATATTAAACATTAAGAACCTCGGCCACACAAAGGTTATACTCGATACTAATGTTAAGCAGACAATTTAGGCCTATAAATGTCTAGATAGGCAGCTTCGCTACATAGAAACTAATATACCGCAGTTTGTTATAGAGGTCGGCTATAGCTAAAAAGCCGAGTTACTTCAGAAACTTGCCAGAGACTACTATAAGGATAGCAATGGAGAAGTAAAAACTGTTCTGACATTTAATATTACTTATATACTCCCGGAAAAGAGGGGCCAAGCTGCTAACTGCTCTGCCTCTTTCTCCCTCTACCGCGGCAATAAGTGTATCTATAAGGACGAGGTCTTCTGCAACGCATAGGAGAAAGCTGTAGCCAGCAGGTCCCTCTCGCTGCTCCTCGTAAATTTCATCCCCAATACAGTGCTCAAGCAGCTTAATAAATAATACTAACGCTAGGCCGAGCAGTATATAATCTACATGACGTCTGAGTTGTTAAATAAGACCCTGGAGGAGGTAGATAAATTTTAGGCATTGGAGGATAATTATATATATAGGGTCAAAGAGCGGTAGGAGCAGTGTTAGGGGTAGGACCAAAATGTAGAACTATTACGGAAGTAGGTGTAATAGGAGGTGGACAGATTAGTAGACAATTCTATCGCGGCTACTAGTTATACTCGCGATAGGGTTTAGACCCGGTCTCAATCTACCTTATATTTAAAGAGACACAGGATAAATACTAAATGTCCCTTGTCTCACACCTTGCCTGAGAAACATACCTGTTTCATGTTGTAAAGATGTAAAGAAGAGGCAAGACGTGTAGAGGGGAAATTTCTATAGATTACGAGTTATTTTATTATCAGCATCTATATATATCCTATTATAGTTTCTAGTATTTTTAGCAGCTATGTCGAGAATAATTGGAGATTTTAAGTCTAGTATTTAATTACCTTAACTGCCTTTACTTCATGTATATATCAATAATAGGGCCCTAAGCCCTGTTAGTCCATAGATCTAGATATCCTAGCGCGTATTTTGGCCTTAATATAAAATTCCCTAGTTAACAATATAGCCAACTTAATTAGCCTAGCCTAATATTATAGCAACATTATACCGAAGCTATTCCTTGTATAACACAGCACCCTATATACCTAGAGTTGTTATATTATAAAGTCTAGCTTTGAAGCTTAATTTATGTATACTATATATTTATTGCCTCCTAGCTATATAAAGTCTAGCTCTGCTTTAAGCTCTTTATCCTGTCCGTCCTCTCGGCCCAGAGGGCGATAGAACGTCTATATATATATGCTTAAGTGCTGTAATAATGTCTTTTTCTGCAAGATTAGAGAACCTAGACTTGGTTATTACAAGTATAGTATTGTCTTTACTAATACCACTATTTAGATTTCCTAGCCGGTTAATATAGAACCAAGTAGCCTGTTTAAGGCAAAATAAGTAGTTACCTTAATTTTAGTCTGACGGGGCCAGATAGTATTGCGCCAGATACCTATCCTTCCCAAGCATAGCTGGCGCCTTTTGCGCTTCTTTAAGTACTTCCAGCAGATTCTATACCCTTATGTCGACACCCCTGCGCACACTCTTTATTATAGATGTTAGATTAGCCTAGACTATAGCGTAGATTAACTAGTCTGACGCGAGCCTGCAAGTAACAAGCAACTATAAGTATGGCACCATATTGACTTTAATATTGTTGCGTAGGCTCCTTAGCTCGAGCTTTATAGACGCCAACTCTATCTACATTCCTAGCCTTACCGATTCTAATTTTGTTTTCAGCTCCTGCCTAATAACCTCAACCTCTGCCCTTAGGCGCGCCAAGTCCCTACACAGCTCCTCCCTAAGCTGCTCTCTTGCTAAGCTAAGCTTCTGTATAAGGTCTAGCTTTGGCAGCTTAGGGTTTCTACCGTTGAGACTAGATATAAGTTTAAAGGTCCTACCTACAAATACATTAGTAGAAGACGCCTATACTAGTACTGCCGAGGTCTTTCTTTTAAAGGATATAAGTAGAGTACTTAAAGAGGCAAGGGGAAAAACAACAAGTCTAAATTATTAATATCAACCAGATTATTCTTCTTGTTAGGATTAGATAATTAACCCTAAAAGAAATTAAGGTATTATATAGTACTGGCTCTCTAGTTTCTCAAGTCCTAGCAATAACAAATATAAAGGCACGGGATATAAAGGACTATCTGGTATCCTCTAGTACTTTAAGGAGTGTATTATATATATTTAATGCTTCATAAACTCTAACAATCTCGTATTATAACTTTAGCGTCGGTATCTGGCAAGCTAGAACCATTAGACATAGGCTTGCGCATTGGCTTACTTGCATCCCCAGGGAGCAGTTTCACATCGTAGCTAGTGAGAAGATGGGCAAGGACAACCTTTATTATAATGCTAGCAAAGAACCTGCCGGGACAGGCTTAGGTGCCATTGCCCCAGGTAGTATTACCCGGCCCAGGTATAGTGAACTAATGTATATCTTCGTGACCAGGTTTTTGTTACATGCTGTAGAATTACAACAGATCCATATTTGTCACGTCCCTACACTATATTTGCGACTTCGCAAAGTAATATCTGTCGACATATATAAGAGTGCCGGGAAGAAGGTCCAGTCTAACAGACAACCTAAATGGCTTTCAAACTCGGCAGAAGAGGGCCACTGTAATATTTAAATCACCTAATCATTAGTAGATGTCCCACTGGGAAGAGATGGCAGATTGCTGGTTGTATGTAGGGAAGTAGTTGAGATAAGGTTTACCTATAATAACCACCCCCTGCTGCTCGAGCAGACTTGAGTATGAAACTGTCCATTTTGCGTAACTCTGCCAAGTAACTGAGAAAAAGATTTCCAAACTTATCTATATTTTGCACAACCTCCTCTTACAGTTCTCGCACCAATTCTGGACACATTACTAGCTCTGCCAGTATAAAGTAGAGCCTGCCTAAAGAGAATATGGCGGCTTTAAACGCAATTACAATGTAATTATGTAGTAGATAACTTAGTCTACCGTTTTTTAACCTATAGTGATTTAAAAGCCATTCTATTAGGGGAAACTTTTCCTTGATACTCTGCTAACCTACAATGCTAGCACCATTATCTCTGGCTTTGGCCGCGATAGAGGGAACAATGTCGTTGGAATAGCCATGTATGCGTTTAGCTTCTTTAGCCTTATATATAATGAGCTTTCGTTTAACTATGGGTCAAAAGAGCGATGCCATATGCTAGTCCACCATTTTTGCTGGCAGGAAGAGAATAGGCGCCACCAATAGCCGCAAAACGCAAGATATAAGATATGATCCTACAATTCTAACCATTATAGCCATATAAAGGCACTGTGTATCTTTCAGCCAGCGGGGATTAACCCCAAGCTCGGGTCTTAGGAGGCCGGTAGTATTTATACGGGTTATAATGTTGTGAATAGTTTTCTATAGCGAGACGGTTATCTAATCTTTGGTGTTGCCTTGTGGGCCCAGCATAGCCTTAAATGCTGTCTTGGCACTATTCTAACGCATTTATATGTGGGAAGGAAGGGCACGAGATAGATTAATGGCAATACTGTGGTATCGAGTATGATTATCGAAGCCTATAAACGCCTAATTTTGCCATAGTGTCTAGTTAAACCAGTCGATTGTTGAAGCTTGGGATGTATTTAGGCGTTTGACCTTATTGAAACATGAGGACGGGAAGATAACATACTTATATCTGCCGTACGTGATAATATATAGTAAATTAGGGTACTTCTTTGCGCCCTTTTTAAGTAATTCCGGCAAGTCTCAGTTTTTCTATATACGTAATCTCGGTAGCTGCAGTTTGTAACCACGATGGGAAGATCCTGTAACCAAGCAAGTAAGCAGTATTACTGTACTAGCTATAAGAGCTAGAAGCATTACAAGTACTGCCGGCATCTAACTGGGACCCAAAGTTTTGTCGAGATAGAGAAATAGGTTATGCTTTGTTTTTCGCAGAAAGAGACAGAAAAGCTGGCCTTTGGTTAGCCTCAAGGGCCCAATGGCGCTTGCTGCTGCTAACAGCTGCTCTCTCCAGGTAGCATACTGCTTGGAAACCCGGTGTAACATAATGCCCAAGCTGTACAGCAGTGTGATTAAGCAGAAATATAGGGCTAAAACCTTTATCCAAATAGGTAAAAATAAAAACGTTGCTAGTATTTGATTCTGTCATTATTTATAGCTGAAGCTGTTTGTAAGGTGCCTGTAATCCTAATACGAAATGGAGTAAGAGAGAGCGTGGGATTTAAGCTGCAATCTGGACTCAAGTGGCATATTTTCTCTATTATATCCTTAGTAGGTTTAAAGCGAGTCAAGAAAGGCATAGCTTTTGCGAGATTGAATAATTGCCGAGGCTAGCTTAAGCAGTGGTATTCCACGTTGCTATCTTTGTACTGCAGACACAGTAGTGTGCCCCTGGCCATATGCACAATTGGGATCGCCAGCACCCATCAAGCGTGTAATTGCAAATAATTACAGCTTAGAAGAAACCGTCTCGATATAAGTTGTACAGGCAAGTTGCTTTCAGGTATATATACTATACCTGTTACTCAAGTAACATGGGTTTAGAGAGCACGCCCACAGCTACCTGTTAATGCAGGCTGTGTGCATCGCCGGTCCAGCGCTTGGTGACCCTAGTCTCTTGCCCAAGCAAAAAGACCTCGGTTCTCCCATGTAGCAGACACGTGTCTGCTATCATTCCTGGATGCCCTTTGCTGCGTATCTATCGAATTGGATGCTCTCGTTTTGATGAATAATCACCCATCGCCCACTTGCTGGAATATTCAGTTGTCCTAATTACCGAAAAGATAAATCCAACTACCGTGTTCTTAATGCATTTTAATAATTTACTGTGGCAACTCGGGTTGACCCTGTTGCCCGATATATCTCGAGAACAAAAGGCCTCTAGTCAGCCATCATTACGCCATGTAGATACCTAGAAACCTTATTTTATTGCCGCTCCTCTGTTCTATTTTGTCCGGAGGGGTTAAAAACGGATATATGCTTGGCCAAAATGTTCTTATGACTGATGATAGTCCTGCTGTCGTTAATTCTAGTTTTGAGTTTGATCTCGGCTTGGGTGACCTGGAAGGCTGTCGTGTATACAACGCTGGGAGATACGACATGGCCAGAGGCCACAAGCCTGTATTCTTCTCGACTAGTCAATCCGAAGATTGGTCTTGGGAGGAACCAAGCGTGGAGCCGATAAACGGCACAGCCGGAGAGCAGTGGGAATTCGACGGAGTCTCTGAAGATGGAACACAAGCCTTTATCTTCGGTGTCTATCGCGACCCCAACTACTCTTTCCTTGGAACAGAAAACCTACGCGTACATGCTGAATTCTCCAAGGCAAACGGCTCACGCTACACGGTAGTCGATTATGCCGAAGAGTCGACGGTAGTATCGTGTCCTGGACGTGGAACAACAGGCACATGGCGGGGTGACGACTCTGAGTATATATTCCAGGTCTCTGCAGAGATGTCGCGCGTCAAAATACTCATCAGCAACCCCGAGGTTAGAGCTACAATTGTTATGGAATCGGTCGCACCGCCTCGGTACGCGAATAATGATTTGTGGTCAGCCAAAGAGCCATACCCGTCCACGGCACGTTTGTTGACTGTTCCCCACTTCTATTGGGTTGAACCTGTGCCCATAGCCAAGGTCAGGGTGGAAGCTTCAATTCAATACCATGGCTTGGGATGTTCGAGTCGACGTAACGGCCCACGTCGAGTACACTGAGGTCAGGTTCGAAGAAGCTGTGGACGAAGCCACCAACGACGAAACCACGCTTGACCGGGTCAATAGCGACGCCCAGTCCGATATTGGTGTCACCGGCAGCCTCCCGCCCGAGGAAGGGGTTGCTCGAGAAATGGATGATAGGGGCGTTGCCATCGATGTCACACCTCATGATGATGCCGCTGGCCGTGATTGGAATCTCCGTGAAGATGAGACCTCAAGGACTGAACCCGTCGACCTCGATCAAGATGAGAGTCATGCCTCTGGCCTTCCAGATGACACTTGCACCAGCCTCAGGGACATTATCGTCGAGCTCGGCGCTCTCCGCGACCGCGTTGCGCAACTGGAAGCCCAGCAACATCTTCACTCTGCTTGCCATGCTCCGAGCCCATCGAAGAAGCGGCATCGGACGGCCTCGGCAAGCCCCAGGGCCAAGAGGCGCAAGAACGACAAAATCGTCAATATTTCGGCAACCCGGGCCTACGTGCAATGGGATGACACGCCAGAAAGACGTCTGTACACCTGGAAGCGCGGTCGCGGCGGATACTGCTGGGTCGGAGGCGCTGAGGGTGCGTGATAAAGTGGACGGGGAGCATTTATTGTGTTGCGCTACCACCATGTCCGTCGAGATTCGCGCGAATGTTAATTGGCTACCGATTAAGGTTCGGTTTAATAAGGACAAAGAGGTTTTTGAGGGACAGGTGAGCGTTGGAAGCCAGTGGCTTGAGGTAAAGGATTCGGTGATGATAGACATGATGTGTGGGGGTAAGGGTGCGCATACTGCTTCAGTTCGGTGAGGAGGGATCAGCAAACTTAAATTTTCTAGTACTGCATCTAACAGGGCGCTTTTCCAAAACCTGTATCTCTGGATGATAGACAGTTGTCCGATTCGGCTACAGAGCGCCTCATACATTGGACCTGCTCGCCTTGGGAGCCAGCCAGCCTGTATGGAAGCCCGGAAGTTGGCCCTCGCTTCAAAGCTGTTTCGGTACGCCCTCTCCAAGCGACATGGGCGCGGCAAGGAACGGGAGAACACAGTCTCGGAAACGGCAGTGCAAGGGTAGCTTATGCCAATCCACTCAATGCCGACCCGGGAGTCCTGCACACGGTGGTCGGTTGTGTCCTCAGAGATGGTAGAATACCGCGAAGGTACGGGGCCGCATCGCGGGCGCTGTAAACTCCACGGCCACCTGGCGATGTACAAGGTTTAGTGGGACGAGGATCCCCCATTGGTCGTCCTTTACCAAGTAAGAAAGAGAGTAACCGGGGAGGAACACAATAGACTAAGACGTATTTACATGTCTATCAACGAGATGCATTTTGCCCTGTGTGGTAGTAGATCGTTTATTGCCGCCTATGACTATACCCGCGCCTCAAGCGGCGAAGTGGCGCGACCGAGGCTGATGCCTTATGTCAGCAATACCGCTCTGATTGACCCCACTATTGCCCTCACCCCAGTAAACATCGCGTCTAACATCATCCCGAGACCGCCTCATGATCCAACCCCGCCCACAGACATCGAGACTGCTCCCTGAGGCAATCGCTGATTGACGCGGGTGTTCTTGGGCATCTAGACGGTGGTCCATCTGCTTCTCAAGGCCTTATGAGGCACCACCACGTGGTTGTAATGGCCCAGTCGGACCGTCCGACAGGATGTACACTATGGGCTGTTGTTCCTCCCCGTGGTCGTACGCACTACTATATCGAAGTGCATCCCCGTGCTATCGATGGCAAACAGCTGATTGATCTCGTGAGCTGGTTGAAAGAATTTAGTGTTAGAATTGCTTATATTATAAACAATTATTCGGACTAGTTGAGAGGGCAACCTATTGATCTTAATTATTCGGTCAAGGCTATCTAGTGGCGTTGCCACTGTTAAGACTTTATTTAATATTAATAGTCCGAGGAGTAATTCTCTCGGTTACCAAATAAGAGAAATTCCGACACTATACAGGAAGCATGCACGTAATGACAGCCTGGTGTAGCAGACCCGCCCGGGCGCCCCTGACTGTCCCCGCCCATATATGTCTGATCAGAAGGGTCCGTGCGTTGGCTTGGTCTGTGCGTCCTGTCATGGCCGAGAGATCCCGAGGCCAGCCTATCCAGGCCTCAGCCTGTTACATAATCTGCGGCGCAGCCGCGATGTACCTGTGGCGCACCCCCCGCCGCCCGCCCAGGTACCTCGTGTTCCCTGCCCTTGTACCTCCCCCGCGCGGCCTGCTGTCCGTCCTGCTCGCCCGCCAATCTTCGCCCAGGCAACCAGGGGGCGATTGTCGGAATCACTTCCTTTCTTCAGCGGAGGGAGGTCCCCCTGTTCGAACCGCACATAAGTGCCGACCAGGGGGGGCATCACTCTGCTTGAGAAACGCAGCAGTGCACGGGAAAGACGGGAGGGATCCATTCCATTTGCTTGGATGCACGAACCACAGCCTGGTACACTGAGTTGAAAACAAAAAAATGAAAAAGAATACACCTGTACGTGTCGGAACACTACCTCTTGTATTGTCTGGCCTGTGTTTGATACGAACACCAACCTACATCGACGCAGCCATCGATTTGATGTCAATATGGAGCAGTCACAGCACGATGCCAATCACTTCGGTGAGCACGTCAGCCGCAATGACGACGAACCACGAAATCCGTCTAGTACTGTGAAAAAGGATGAAGGAAGACACACTCTGGGTATCTAGTTCCGCCGTCTTCACTGTACCGGATCTTCCAGCTCAGACCGATTGCAGCCCACAGTCAGTTCCTATTTACACGCAATAATCAACTTTCCCCTGTCCATGTTCCGGTCCCGTGCGCAGGGGAGGTCCAGATACTGCAAGATTTTGAGGGCCTAATCCGTCCTGGCGAAATGCTTCTCGTGCTTGGATGTCCGGGTAGTGGTTGCTCTACGTTTCTCAAAGCTATGGCCGTGGAAACCGAGTGGTTCGAGATCAGCAGTGAGACCGAGATCCGATACTAAGGTGAGCAGAAGTTGCAGTATACTAAGTACAAAGTCTCCTGCAGGCGATCCGTATCAGCAGATGCGCAAGCACTTCAAGGGCGCGGGGTTCTGCCTCGCCGAACTGGACGTGCATTTCGCGGGGCTGACGCTCGGCCAGAACGCTGGCCTTTGCCGCCTCGATGCGGAGCCATGACAATAGCCTCATCCATGACGGCCTGGCCCGGACCGTCGCCGGGCAGTTTCATCTCGGCGACTTCCATCTCGGCGACAGTTTGGACACCAGGGTCGGCAATGCCATGATCCGCGGCCTCAGCGTCGGCGAGAAGCGGCGAACGAGCACCGCGGAGATCTTCGTTGGCGGGACGCCATTCCAGTTCTGGGATAACTGCACGCGCGGCCTCGACAAAGGAGATGCTGAATATCAGCAGGGCCGAGGGTTCTCACCTGAGCACGCACGGCGAATATCTGGAAGCCTGCGTGCGGGCCGCGGGCGGTTGTGTCGCCAACCCCAGTGACGTTTCCGAGTGCCAGTATTGCCCTATCGAGAATTCTAACGCGGTCCTGCGGCGCTTCGGCATGGATATGCAGCGGCCGTGTCTTGGCTGCCGATGTCGGATTCAACATACTCGCCATGTTTTCCATCTATTGGCTGGCGAGGGTGCCTCGGACTCGTCGAAACGGTCTATAATCACTCCAGAGAATGGGTAGGTAGTGAGATAAAAGTTTGCTCAGTTCTCCCTCACTGTTTGAAATACCGGAGGGGGGGGGGAGTATTTCTATAAGATGCTGATTTCCATCAAGATCTCCTGCTCTCCTTTATTATCATCGACCCTGCAAGACACAATCTGGAGCTAAATCAGTGTCGATATTATATCCTTTAGGCGTCGAATCTTCTATATCCCACTTTTATAAATCTCTTGTAATGTCTCTTTGGCTGGAGAACACTTCTATCCAGACATGTTTTAAAGTTCTCAAGTTTTTTCAGTCGCGGTTTTACCACAAATAATCGACGTAATAAGTTAGAAGGCATGTAAGAATTAGATAAAGGAATATAATAACTGTAGAAATCTTGCGCCCCATCCGTCAAAATCCTTCCATTCACATCACTTATCTAGCGAGAAGCTACAACCATCCAAACTTAAGTCAGTGGCTTGAGGATTTCTTATAGATCTAACCGCCGGCGAAGGCGGTAATTACACGACATAAACACAAGACCAGGTTTACATAATCAGTATATCAGGCAACTAGATGTAATAGATGTTTTAGGATATTAATCATTAATATACTAAGCATACAGCGTAGATCGCCAAATCATGATTTCAAGCCCAGCATCCTATTCTCTGGGCCCAAATATCCGATCTCATAGATCGAGAATCCATGTCAAGATTTCGCCGCCTTAGCCTCTACTTGTACATTATGATAAAAACCAAGAAAACATACTAAGCTCTTTTCGGGAGCCCTGCCAAAGTGCCTCAATCTAGACCCTTAGACTTGCCTAGTTGCAATTCTTCCGTCTTAGTCACCACGCTAAAACAACTACGTCGCATTTTTATACATTGCACAAAAGAGATAGATTCCATCTATAGATCTTTTATGGCTTGATCTCAAATTAGATAGTTTGTACGCTAGGTACCTGCTCTTGGCTCGAGACTAATGTTGAGGGGCAAGTGACCACCTTTGTCAGCACCCGCAATTTCCACCAATAGGGAGTTCACAAGGACGTTGTCGCACAAGGACGTCGTCGTGTAAGTAGTCTTTTCACAATATGATATAAACTATGCCAGATTCGACTTCAAACAGGCTATTATCCGAGCCTCATCCCACAGACGAGAGAAGGCAGCTCAAGAGACCAAAACAAGCTTCTTTAATCCATTATAAAGTTCTCCTCCACCATTGCTGCTGCTCTTCTAAGTGGCACTGCTGTTACTCAAGCGCCCTTATATGGGCAATGTAGAGGGTAAGTATAAAAGAGCCCACTCGGTAATCTTAATTAACACGGGTGACTACAGTTCTAGCTAGACTAGTACAACTTTATACGTATCCGGCGCCTCATGCATCGTATCCAACAAATGGTACAGTCGATACCTCCCGTCTAGGTCTGGCAAGACAACAACAACCTTAACGTCCTCGACAAGAACAACGACGTCAAAGACATCCTCAACAAAATCATCGTCAACTAAGACAACAACTAGCAAGGCCTCTACAACTTCTGGGTCCAGCAGTAATACCCTATCGGCAGATGTCACCACAGTATTCCCTGTGGCTTTCGGAGAGACTATAGCAGTTTCGCCAATTCTTATTCCTGCCGGTATTTCTTATAATAGTGGCATAAAGCAATTCTCTTGCAATTATAAGTACTTAAGTAGCCATCCTTGTCGTCAAAGACGCCACTAACCAGCTTGCATCCAGCCGATACCTGCCAAAAGCAGAAGAAGACCGACAAGGCTGCTGCCATATTCATCCTCAAGGACAAAGCAAAGATCTCAAACACTATCCTGAGCAAGGCTCAAGCCAAAGAAATCCACTGCCGCGGAGCATGATAACTGTCTCAGGTATAACCTCAAAGACTGACAACTATCGTCACTTAAGCATCACTAATAGAAACGACAGCACAATCTAGAACGTTTGGTGAGAAGATATGTATAAAGACGCCGCAACCTTCAAGCAGACAGCCGGCTCGACATCATATATTGTCGGTAGTAGCGCACGGGATGCCTCAGACAAGATCTTTCAGTTCAATAGCCGTAGAACAGTCTCCATCAAAAACTTCTATACTAAGAACTACGGCAAGGTTGTTCGCAGTTACGATAATTACACGGCAAACAAAGGACCCCACAATATCATCCTCAATAACGTTATTGCCAAAGACGGCGGAATCCTCTGCGGCATCAATTCCAACTTTAGCGATACATGCCGTATCTTCAACAGTTGCCAGGACTCAGGCAAGAACTATAACCGATACAAGGATATTATAAAGAGCAAAGGCAGCAGCTCGAAGATTGATAATAGTCCTAACAACGTCTCCTACTTTATCTCCAACTTCAGCGAGACTTACTAAATGGCTATACTGCTGCTTCTTATCCACAAAATGATTCCACCAATAAAACCAGCTTCTTACATACATTTGGTGCTGTGAGCTCAATATTTCTAGCAAATCAACCGCAACCTTAAGTGTAGTGAGAGCGAGACCAGCGTGCTGTAATATTTAAAAGCATACCCGCTTCGCGATACGTTCTACTAATATAACAACTAAGTGCCTGCTCGACAGACTCGACAATAACAGTGCCTAAATGACATTGTAGCGTGAATAAACAGTCGTTACAGGTGAAGAAGCGATGAACCGGTGGAGGTTCAGTATCTACAGTAGTGCGTGTAGTCTTCCTGCAGGGGCGTTAGAGCCGAGCTTGCAGAAGCAATAACCTCAATTTCCCATGCCCTGCGCCTTCATTTCCAAAGCCCACACTGCCTTCTTCCTCCCTTTTCCTTAACTACAAGGGCACACTGACTTAACATGTATTAACATATCGAGGCCGACTGCCTTGTCTCTAAACCCTCTCGTGACCTTTTTAAGCGCTAAAGCAGCTAACCCGTCATGCTTTAGATCGGAAAACAGTCCGCTTTTCTGGTCTCACATTGATCTAATCATCCAACATGGACTATTTCGTGGTGGAGGGCTACTGCTGCCGTGGTTGCAGCGAAACCTGTTGTAAATGCACTAGGCACTAAAAAAAGCCAAGACAACAAGCTTTGTCCGTGTTAGCTTCAAAACGACAAGCACGCAGATCCTTCGGCTTGCTAATTGTAAAAAGCCGCCACCCCGCTCTGTCAACTTTCTGGCATAATTATAATCTTCCACATGCCAGCCAATCAATTAGGCACTCAATATATACCGCAACATACAAGCCCTAATCTGGACAAAATGAAGCAGTCAGACAGGCAAGAGCAAGTTGCTACGTTTATTGACATGATAAAAGCCCTCACCCACAAATGAGGCTTCATAGTCGTTCGCACAGCCACCACCCACACCCACGATCAGCTGGCTACAGCCTTCGCCAACCTTCGTGCCCTAGTTCTTACCAATCAAGACTCCAGCACCGAGATAGATCCGGGCACCTTCACACTGCCTCTCCTACATCTGCCCAGTGCTGACATACCAGCCGCCCGCGCCACCTTCGACCGCTAGGTCACCTCATACGACAACACAGGCAGAGAATAGAACTCCGACGTACTGCAAGACATGTTTATCGTCGTCAATAATTTAGCGGTAGAGTCGCTCCTAGCCGGCAGCGGCAAACCGTAAGTTATCGTCGTTAACGCCAAGTACAGCAAAAGTGGCGGGGCAAGACAGGACTACCCCGAATACATAAGGTGCCTGGCACGATCCCTCTAGACGCTTTGCAACGAGCTTGAGAACGGGGACCAGGGACTTAAGGCTCTGTCACCAGCAAGGCAGTACGCGGACCAGATTCCATTATTTGACGGGTCGCCAAAGAGAAAGGTACTTAAGCCTAAGCGGCCTTCTAGGGGAGCACGTGTCGAGTTTTCGAGAGGCACGCAGAGGGGATGTCCTGGGGGGACGCAGCGTGGTGTCCAGGGCGGTACTTAGCAAGGCGTCTAGTTCCCCAGATGACGGCTAAAGATCCAGATCGAGTTGGCGAGTTTCACACCGAGAGATTCAGTTGTAACGTCGATTTCTGGGTTCTAAGCAGATGATAACACGAATGCACTTTTCGGCAGTCTTCGAGCTACAGCCATGCCATGGTTTACATCAACGAATGGTGGGACCTTGCTATACTCCAGCGATGGGAAAGTATAAATGGCAGCGTAACGTGGACGAACAGTCGCTGTCAGTGAAGAAGCAACGGACTGGTGGACTTTCAGTACCTACAGTACGTGTAACTGCTTTTAGCTTGCGCTCCATCTCGCTGAACATCTGGTAACGATGCTGATCCTGACTGAATTCCCGAGTACTTTACACTTTTAGGGGCGCACGTCAAATTTTGTGCCGTACAGCACCGACTCAGGATGAGAAATAGCCCAACCATCGCGGCCTGCGATTCCAACCCAGGAGGCGTCCTGTAGTTGCGCGCGTCTTTCTGTGTTCGGTGCACACAAGCGAAGGTCGTAAATAGAGCATCCTCAGGCAAAACACAATTTCACAATGGCAGTAATGTTAGATTTCTGCCGTCTGTCTAGGCATGTTGACGTTCTGCAAGACATTGGTGAGGAGCCCTGGAGGCGAAGTTTCTGTTTGAGTTGCTGTTCGCCTACTCAAGTACGCGGATACTAAGATATTTTTGCAGCACAATAGACTATACTGCTGGCATGTAAATTGTCATTATCCAACTTTTTATGAAGGAAATCCAAAGATGACTGATGACTGACATTACCAACTATCGCATCAACCGATGACAAGACGAAATAAATTATGAAACCTTGTTAGTACGCTTGGCCCTTAAGCAGCATCAGGTTCACCAGCATCGCTCACAATCTCCAGCTCGTCAATGTCCAGCTCCTCCTTCCGCCTCCTAAACATTATGACGGTCTTGGGATTGACCTGTCTCGAGACACCTGCGACAAGAGGGTCCACCGTGTTCCCGGGCGCCAATTTCCAGTCGTACTTCAAAAGCAAATGGCACAGCGCCACCTTCACCTCATTGGAAGCAAAGAACCGCCCCGGGCATGCATGCAGCCCGTGGCCAAAGGCCAGGTGGTCGGGGCTCGTCGTGACGAGCTGCGCTTTGTTCATCTTGGCAGGATCCTCGCGCATGCGCCTGAACCGGTAAATGTCGTAACGATCCACGTCTTCGTAGATCTTGGTATCCTTCATGCTCGACGCGTCGACAACGATCCGTTCTCCGCGGCGGATCGTAATCCCCTCGTCCAGTTTGATGTCCTTGGTAGCCATGCGGCGCATTTGAACTATCAACACCACCTGTTAGTCGAAACCTTCGCGTCTGCATCAGACTTACGGGATGAAGCAGCAACCTACGCATTGAGTTCGGCTTCATCCGCTGCGTCTCCTTGAAAGCGCTGTCCACAAGCTTCATGTTATACAGCGCTGTCTTCTTCCATCCTTCAGCCTTCAAGACTTGAATGATCTCGTCGCGGAGGGGCTTGATCAGCTCGGGCTCGTTGGCGAGGAACATCATCGTCTGTGCGAGCAGGTCCGTCGTCGTGTGGATCGCAGCAAACGACAGCGACAGCTGGAACACGGCCTCGTCGTAGGCCCGCCCTTTGCACTCCATCTCGGCCCATTCGATGGCATCGTTGTACTCAGGCGGCTTCGCCCCCTCGTCCGCGGCTTTCCTCTTGTCGGCGCGCCGCTTCTCAACCACGGGGCTGATGAGCGCCGACGATTCGGCCAGGGACTGCCGTGCGAGCCTGCATTCGGGGACGAACCAGTGCAGGAGAATTCGCAGCGGCCGGGGCACGAGCTGGAGCTTTATCGCGGCCTTGAAGGAGATGATGGTGTAGTCCTTTGTGATACGCAGCCAGTCGTCGTTGCGGCAGAGCTCGTCGCCCAGGAAGACACGCGAAGAGAGGCGGGCGACGAGGTCGAGGATCGCATCCTTGGCGGGGATTTGTCGCCATTCTTGCGGAAAGCATTAGCTTGAGCGCGTTGAGGTGGGGACAGGTGCTCGCTGCAATGAAGGCATACCAGGCGACTCGCCAAAGATATGGCTTGCTCCAAATGCTGCTTCGAGCGATAGCGGTCCAGTTACCGTGTCTGGAAGTTTATATGGTCAGATTGAGTGTCGTATTAAACAGGGCAGGCTGCACTCACTGAGGCACTTGGTGAGCTGCTTCATCAGCACATTTTGCAAGATGCGGGACTCGTGGTCCACGAAACCGAAAGGTTCAAAGCCCGGAAGTGAGTAATGGAAGTCCTATACATCACTTAGTCAGTCCACTTGAGGTGGCGACGAGCGACGCCGGGAGAGGCGAAAATGGCCGGGTGAAAAGTTGGGGCTCCCCACCGTCTTGACGACGTCAGCAAAGCTCAAGTCCTTCTCGTTGCGGATGCTGTGAGCGAAGCGGGGAGGCAACACCGTCACATAGCCAACCTCCGATAGCACTTTGAAGGGCTTGTCCGCAACCGTAGATCTCGCCTTGGACAAGACTTGCATCCCCGTCTTGAAGAAATCCATCCGAGCGAAAGGCTGTGGGCGGAACCATCTTGGGGGATTAACGAATGGGATGTCATCCTTGTTGCTCAGTTTGAGAGCAACGCATACGAGGAACACGAGGAAGGCTGTGAGAATATAGCCGTGGGGTGGCATCTCGAGCCCCAACGGGAGGGCGGTATCCGGCCATGAGTTCGGTTGGGCTACAGGCGAGGTGGATGCCATTATTCGTGTTTGACTGTCGTGTTGATGTGTGAGGTGTGAAACTTACCGAAGTTGAGTGTGAATGATGAGGGATAGTTCGGGTATTAAATAAATGATTTTTTTTAAGTAGTATTGTTCTTAATCCGTGTACTCACGAAGCTATATTCGGTTCTTTGATGCAGTGGTCTCAGTGAAGGAGGTTTACAGCTGGTGATCTTGGTCTTGGCGTGCATAACTGTCCCAGACTTTGTGCATACGGGAAGCTGTCGGCGCCGAGACTGCAACACATGTTCCAGGAAACGGGATTCGGACCACAGAATAATAACTCTAGGGAGCGATTGCTATGAGTGGCAATGCTGGTAATTAGTGAAAGCTTGTTTGTGATCTACAGCTATTCATCCTCGCCTGAAGATGTCTGGCTGCACCGCTAGCTACCGAACAAGGCTTGTAGATGCCGAGGTAGTTGACTGGTATTGAGGGAGTACGTCCTAGGCTCCAAGTCATGGCCTCTAAGGAATTGTGTCAGGGGCGTCGCTGGGGGAGTGTAGCCTCAAAACAACACTACGGACAGGCAATTCCCTACATTGAGGACTGCGTTATCCATTCAAGTTGATTCGGTATGCTTTCAATGACAATTTCTCCTAGAGTTATGCGAGACGACCTATTCCAATTCATTCCGGCCTTCCGCTCATCGCGCCTTGGATTTTGGGTGTCCGTCCGCTTGAACTATTTGGCTTCAGATTTTCAACCCTCCCTATTGGCTATCGGATTTCGACATACCCACAGCATCGGTATCCGCACAGCATCATCTCAAAACGGAGTTTGCGAATTAACCATTTGCGAATCCCGTCCTCGTTTAAGATAAGGCAGATTTGGCTACATTGCACAAAATGAGTCAAGTATAGAGCACCGGAATCCCGGGTCCCCTCCTTCCGAATGGCCAAACACCTCTAACAACGTCATTAAACATGAGGCTATGAGACTCAGCCCAGTGGAGAAGCGCCCCCGCCCTTAGCCTGAAAGTGTCTCAACGCACCCTTGGTAAACGTTTGCCGTGTTTTTCTTTTATTTTTTGGCCAATGAAGCGGCCTCGTCAACCGGACGGTAATCGAGTTCATCCCGGAGGGCGGATAGGAGCCGTCAGAAAGGTTGTCTTGATGTCGCGCACGATGGTCAGGAGTAATGGGTCCATTCAAGAGCACTCTGCTCGTAATTACGTACAAAACTACCACAACGCTCCTCCTTTGACACTCGTGGCCAGGCACGTTCACCTACACTTGAAGCAGCAGCCTAGTAGACGGGACAAATTCGGGTTGTTCAGTGGAATTTTCGAGCTGTCGATTTCCGGATGGCGAAGTGCACACATCACCCTCTCGACGTGCCAAGTAAGTCACCAACAGATGGCTATTTATCGCCGCAAGGGAGCACGCCTAACAAATCGCCCATGCAGTCGTCGAGCAGCAGCTCGCGAGCGGCATTCGAGTTCACGGTCTCCTGCTATCCCTCTCGACTTCCGCAACCCTCGTAGCTTGCTGCCTCACTGCTTGGCAGGTCTTCCAACACGCCAGGCACTACACGAAACCAAACGAACAGAAACAGTGAGTCTCCGCGCGCAGTGGCACGGAAGTCCTTCCAGCTGACATTAATGTTTCCTCTTCAGAATAATCCGAATCCTGTTGATGGTCCCTGTCTACACCATCGCCTGCACAGTCAGCATTGAGTTTTACAAGCAGCACGTCTACCTCGCAAGCATCTACGAATTCTACGAGTCCCTGATCATCGCGGCTTTCTTTCTCTTACTATGCCAGCTCTTACACCCGGATCGCAGTACGCTTGAGCGGGCGTTCTCCCTAGTGGAGCCGAAGCCGTGGATACATCCGATACGCTTCCTGGTCGTCCACATTGGGCGCAGGAATGCCCAAAGCATGGACGGCCTGAAATGGTTCAACGTAAGGCTATGGAGTCTTTTTTCGAGAGGCCTAGCTAATACAAACATGTGCTCAAGACAATCTGGTTCTGTGTCTTCCAATTTTGCATTGTCAAGTTTCTGGGCGCTCTTGTCAAATGCATAACAGAGGCTACCGATGTGTACTGCGAAGATTCGAGCAGTGCCAGTCATGCCAAGCTATGGGTATGGTGGCACCTTCCTCAATGAGAGTACTGTCACCGTTGATTGCTGATGATCTTGGTTTGCAGGTCATTATCATTGAGATCCTGTCGCTTGTGACTGCCATGATGTGCTTACTCCAGTTCTACCAGCAAACCAAGAAAGAGCTGGAGGCCCACCAATCTCTATTGAAATTTATCGCCATCAAGTTGGTAGTGTTCCTCTTTTATGTCCAAAATGTGAGTAAATCACCTGCAAATAGCATTCTGTACAGCAACCTCCAGACACTATCTCGTCGCTAATAATCTGAATAGTTCATCTTCAGTCTCCTCACGAAAGAAGACGGACCCATAAAGCCAACCGCGACGACGTCGTACCCCTCGTGGGCCGTCGGTGTTCCCAACACAATTCTTTGCTTCGAGATGGCAGCCGTGTCCATTTTACACATTTTCGCATATCCCCACGAACCGTACCGACTGCGCGCCCAGGCGATAGATGATTCCAACAGTGATGAGTGTATGGCGGGAGGTCACGATCAGTATCCGCTGACTCAAGCCCTGGAGACGCGAAGCCGTGAGGGCTGGACACCACAGCATTGCGGTGCGGCCGAGGACTGCGTGCGTGATGGAACGCGAAGGTTGCATCAGCCTGCTAAGCCACGTGAATATATTGGCCGGTTCGAGTGGAAGGCATTGGTGGACGCGCTCAACTTTGTTGATGTCGTGTCTGCTGTTGTAACTGCGTCGCGTTGGCTGGTGGCGCAACGACGGGAGGATGCTGCGCGGGCCTCGACTGTCGATAGCGACTTTGACTATCCATACAGCACTGGTGACACCAGCATAGTGAAGACCACCGACCTCTCCCGGGCGTTGGACAGAGCCCAGGTTCCAACATCCTCTATGAGGATATAAGAGGCCACTTGTTGGGAAGCTAGGGGCTAATGTTACTATAGTACCGCTCTTTGTGTGCCGCCAGACAGATCATCGAAATGTGGCCTTTGACAACAGCTAATCGGGATTGCAGTGAAGGTTCAATATGGCATTATTGATATTCTGTGCTCAGCAATTATAGAAATCCTAGAATAGTTAAGCATTGGTATAGATGATATGCGGTAACAATTAGCTGATTTTCATCATCCTGATATCTTCAATACCACAGGGATGGTTACTAGTAGCTACAGGCACCAATTTCAGGTCAGGGTCTGTCAGATGTGCCGGCGCTCAAGGAATGGCCGCCCCAGGTCTTGAAGAAAGAGCATGCAACGCAATACGCACAGTGACCACCTATCATTTGGATCCTGATTACGCATCATATATGCCGTATATACACATAACTATTCAATTACAACTACTTGTTTAGCAAGCCTCGCGGTACGTAGCTAAATCAAACTAGTAGAAACATTGCGAGGTGATAAATATAACCTAAAGCCTAGACTAAACCAAGTAGTTAATAAATAAAAATATCAATAAACCCTTTTTATAAAATAATTAGGTTTATAGTTTTTTACTAACGTGGTTCACCAGTGAGTGGCGGATATCAGTGAGTGGCGGATATCAGTGAGTGGCGGATATCAGTGAGTGGCGGATATCAGTGAGTGGCGGATTTTTATTACAACTACCAACTTTAGCCAACCCCAGCATCTACTAGGTACAATAAAATCAATTAAAATTAGCACCAATCGGTACCAACTAGTCCCAATTCCTTATTTCCAATTAATTTGATTAATTTAGAGTAGTTAGTATAGCTGTAGTACCAGTCTAAAGTAGCTGACTTTTAGTAGGAAAATTAGCTTTCCTACCAAAATAGAGCATTTTAGCTATATAGAATTAACCTTAATCTATACTATCTAGACCAACTATTTAGGCAGTTTGCCGCAAACTACTTAAAAATATACTATTATTTACTCAGAATCTAACTAGCTAGACTCTTCTATATCCTTCTCGCGAGTTCTTATATTATATCTAGTATTGCCGTAGTTACTATATTGTCGTTTAGTCAATCCGCCACAGACCGCCTCCTTAGTACCACCAGCTATTTTACTAGCTAGCCGCTTCCCTTTTTGTTTTTCTTTAATTATTACCTAAGAGTCCTTAATACTAAGTATTCCTCCAAGCTAGACCCAACTTCTTTTAGCCCTCCAGCGCTTAGCAATCCCAATATTAGCCTTCTCAAGGGTACAGACCCGATTATTTAAAAGAATAATCTAATGCGCCATTATTTATACGCCTTTTGTAAACTTTTTAACTGCCTGGATAATTAGTATAGAGAAGCTTTCCTAATAGGCTAAGATTTTGCCATTAATAAAACTTAATTGCTAGACAGTCTAGTAGGCATTAGAAGGTATCTATAATTCCCATTTTAATGGTAATATAGGAAGTAATTATACTAGAGTTTGTAGGCAGACATCTAGCTTAGAAATAACAGAATCTGGGTTCTATAGAGAACTTTTAGCTTCTTTAAACCTAGATTTTATATTTTCTTCTATAAAGATCTTGTTGTAGGCTACCTTAAATGTAATAAAGAACTTAAACTTAGTAATATAGTTAATAGAGGCCCAAATAAAGAAATTAATCTTATTACTATATATATGCTTTAATGGCGAAAATAATCTAATGTCTAATAGCTAGAGAAGATAAAAAAAATGCAGCAATATACTAATAGAGATAATGTTATGCTTCTTATAATACTACTTAAACTCCGCTAATATATAGCTCTTATATCTATCTAGGACAAGTATCTGGTACTTGATTTTAGTCTGTTTAATTATATGCTTATTAAAGTGCTAAATTTATTCTAGGCCGATCTTGTTATCTGTCTACCTATTTAGAGTAGGCTTAATTATCTAGCTTAGTGGAAAGCCAAACTTTATTGTCTAGTTGGCAAGATAGTAGGCGCCTTATATAATAATAAATAGCAGAATATACTAGCTCTTTACATTAATATATTTAATAGCTATTACTTATTTCCGGTTTTCAGGCTATATAGATTTAGCCTTTCTATATTAATTAAAATATATAATAACTAGGGTTAAGATTATCTGGCCTATTATAAAGCTAGTCTTATTAAAGTTATAGAGATTGTTGTTTAGGACTCTATACTTGGCTAGTATATTGCAAAGTAGCCGAAACTAATTCCTAATAACCTTTGGATCTTTATAGAGGGCCCTCTAGTAGTTATATAGCTGATTAAACCTGGTTTTTAAGCTTAGTTATATATCTATAAAGCATTATGCCTAGTTCTTGCCAACCGGCTTACTGTTACGTAATAATAGCAGAAAGTTAGCTATATCTTCTATATCAAAAAGCCGTATTAGAAATTCTTGTATATCTTGCTTAATAATGTATTAAATAAGTATTTGCTCTTTAACTAGATCGAGTTTATAGGTATTAACGCGTAATTCTATATAAGAGTATTATTTGTTTATCCTGCAGCATAGTGTTGTTTTGGAAACATTAAAGATTTTAGTAGCTTAAATTATAGGTAGTAGTTTAACGCGATTTTTTTTAGATTTCTAAATAGCCTAAATAGCTAGAATAATTTTATCTTCTTTAGATAAAGAATATATCAGTAGTTATTAATTTCTAGTATATTAAATGTTTTAGTAGGTAGAATAATATAAGACTAACGTGAAAACTAGAGACATAATTTATACTAAAATTAAACTGGTCTACTAAAACTTTAAACTTTCAGACTAGTATTGTAACTGTAGTATAACTCTAAATTAATTAAATTAATTGGAAATAAGAAATTGGGACTAGTTGGCACCGATTGGTACCAATTTTAATTAATCTTATCGCACCTAGTAGGTGCTAGGGTTGGCTAAAGTTGGTAGTTGTAATAAAAATCCGCCACTTACTGATATTCGCCACTCACTGGTAAACTATGTTAGTAGGTTTAAATATAGACATATTTTCTTTTTGCTACTATTTTATTATATAATATCTTGCTTTTATTTAATTGTATAAAATCTAATTTTATATTAGTAATAGTTTTTTAATTATATTAAAGTACTTATTGTATTTAGATTGATAGCTTAGCTTAAAATATTAAGATATCTTTACTATTAATAAATATTACTCCTATTATTTAGGATAAAAAAGATTGTTTTATTTCTAGGCAAGATAGAATATAAACTAATAATAGCTAGCCTTGCTTTAAATCTTAAAGCTGTTAATAATAAAGTTAATATAAAATATATTATAAAGAGTCTATTAGATAGAGAAAGTAATCTTACTATTTAGTATATTATATTTATTGACAGATAAGTATACTACTAAATTGGCGTTTTAACTAGTCTATTTAAATTTTGTCGTAATTTATATATATATAAAATCTTTATTTATTTTTAAATAATAAAGAAACTAAGGTATTAAAAGAAATTAAATAAATACTTTTCGTATTTTATTTAAAATAGCCTTTATAATTATAAAATATCTATATATTCTTTTAGTAAAGTCTAGATAGGTATAAATCTTATTATAAAATTATAGCTAGGTAGAGTAATAAAAAGTACTAATTAATAATAATAAAAGTTAAGTATAAATTAAAAAGGCTTGTTTAAAATTATGATTAAAAATATATTAGTTTTGTTTTATCTAAGAACGAAATGTTGTTACCTAATTTAGCTCTTTAATTTTCTTTTATTAAAGATTTAGACTTTATAGAAGGATAAAAGGTATTAATAGTAGCTATTAGCTAGGTAAATAGGATATCTAAAACTCTAAAAGTACTATTATTTATATATATAGTGTCGGTATTTATATTGGTAGAAATTAAACTGGCGGGACTTTAATATATTATAAGGTGGGTATTATATTATAGATGCTAATATTATATTTTAGAGTTAGTTTTTTAAAATATAATATAGATTAATATTATATATACTCTTATAAGATATTGTTGAAATTATTAATAATATATGATATTTTTAATATATAAAGATAAATTTACTAAACTATATAGAGTATTTAAAAAGTATGTTTTTATAATAGTAGAAAGAGTTTTTTATAATATAGATAAAAGAAATAATGAGAGAAATAAAGTAGAGTTTATTTAAGATCTCTATAATTAAAAAAAAAAAAATAATATAGTATAGACTATTATTACCTAAATAATTGCCCTATTTTCCTATTATTAAAATAAATAAATAAAATAAAAGTAAACTACTCTAGACTTTAATAAAACTATTGGTATTGTTGGTTGGGCACGTAAACGAGTAATTACTTGAAGGGGTTACTGAAGTGGCTACTTGATAGCTTTAATTCGGTGGGTCTGTCGTGTGTTGCTTCTGGCTGACCCCTTTGTGGGTGGCGAAGCGCCTAAGTAGGGTGCAGCCAGAAGGCTGACTAATCTAAGGTGTGCACGGGCTAGTAGTTGGTCTAAGCGCCCTTGCTGCTAGTGGCTGCCTGAGATGACTAAGCAGCCATCCGCAGCCAGCTAGCTAGAAGTGGCCAGCTATAGCGGTCCGCTTCGGACTAATACCTTTGGCTATCGCTATCGCTATTGCTATCACCCATTCCATACTGGCAGTTTTCTACTTTTAGCTAATTCCTCTAAAAACGTGGTTTCCTCCGTATCGTATATATCTAATTACATGGTCCATCCCGTGCTTTATTATATACTTTGGTCTATATATCCCTCTATTTGAATGATTACCTTATTGGTATTAATAAAGTGTTCTAAAGCCTTGTTTAGTAATACCTTTGTCATAGTATCTACGAGGTTGTTGTTGTTATTTATTTATGATACCTTATTGATTTCCTGTTATTTATATACTTGATAAAGGGATATGATATTAATTATGAGTCTCTTCTCCTTGGTAGTTCCTAGCTTTACTAAATACTTGTAGAGTAAGTAGGAATCTATATAGATTACTAGAGGTATCTGATTAATACCTAATTAGTTGGTGATTAGTTTTAGAGTTGATGAAAGAATAATTCCTATGTTAAAGCTGTTGGTTATTCCGTAGATCTTGGAAGTAAGAATGCTTTGAGTAACTCTCTTATACTTCGTGGAAGACTAGTATATAACGTTTCCTTAGAGCTTATATTATGATATTATACTATCTACTTCCTTGTTAACGAGGACTATTATAAAGCTGATTTGAGAGCTGAGGTCTTGGTTGTTGGTAAAAGAACTATTAATGAAGACTATTAGTTTGGTAGTCTTTAAGTTGACTGTGATGTATTGTAATCCTCTTGATAGATTCTTTATTTACTATTTTAAGTATTTGTTTAACTTGGTGTAATCGTCTTTATTAGGTGTTTGGGCTTGGGTAGTGATTGATAGGTTAAATGAAGCCTTAGGTTGGTAAATTGAGGTGAGGTAAGTACTATGAGTATGTTGCTTGAGATACTTCTAAGTGAAGTTATGTAACTTTGGATTGACTGTTATAATCTTCTTGCCTTGACCCTTCTATTGAAGGTAAATAGCCCTTTCTAGGGTTATTATCAGCTTGTTGCTATTAAAGTTGAGTACCTTCTCTGGTAATAGCTTCTCCTTTAGCTTGTATCATAGCTCTATCTTGATGATCTTCTCGTCCTTAAAAGCTGAGAACTTTGGTATATCTAGTAGTAGAGTGTTATCTATCTATATACCTATAATAGCGAATTCGTTCTTTCTACTAGTAGATACTAGAAGACATGGATTGAATGTTAAGGTTTGTATCTATAGTTGTTTATGGTAATGATGATAATAGGTGGTCTACTAATGAACTCTAGCTTTAGTGATTTCGTAGAGAGGCTTTACTACTCTTATGATTATGCTGGCTGGGTACTAGGCTTGTATTTTGGAAGGGAGCTGGGCTAGAATCTCATGAAATAGCTCTGACTTTAATTATAGATATACCTATGTTATGTCATGTAGTTTAACACTAGTACTAATAGACTTGATTAGTCTAGGTGTTATGGTAACGAGAAGTCGTTGACTAGCCTGTTGAATTATAGGCGACTATATAAGGATGTTCCTCTTGTCCTTGTTGCTATGCCCTTGAATAATTAAGCAAGACTTCTTATAGGGGACTTTAGTCTTTCCCTTTATCTCCTATATTATTTGAGAGTTAAATAGCTGAAGGGTGTTATGAACCTTTAAGTCGAATTATTTGAATTAAAAGATGCCTTGAGTAACGAGATTGTTAATCTCCTTAGTATCTGATGCTTTAAATGGTTTACTGGTAGCTGTGATTATACTATCCTGATGAAGTTTTAATGATAGAGTGTAGTTATCCTTTTCCTTCTAAGTAAGGAAGGTTGTGGATGGCTTTGGCTTGTTCTTGGATCTGGGAGGTTGGCCTCTCCTTTGTAGCGGGGCTAGGGTACTGGTATGGTCTAAAGTAGGTAACAGACCTACTTCAGGCTAGCTGGTCTCTAGAATAGATAATGAATCTATTCCAGGCCCACTACCGTCTAAAGTAGGTAATAGACTAGTATCTAGTCTGTTACCTAACGAGAACTTGGGTAAGAGGTTCTCGTTATCCTGGAAGTATTCTTGGATAATGGTTGACCTAAACTTTATAGGTCTGTTTAGCAGGTCGAGGGTTATATCATGCTTGTTGATTGTTATTAGCTTGTATAGACCCTGCTAGCTGTCCTTTTCTCGCTATACGAGTATCTCTAACTATAATAGCGTATTTAGTATGTTGGTGGTGTCTAGGTTGTTTTGGGTGCTGAGAGCTCTGGTGATCTGCTTCTTAGCATAGTACTTCTAGAGATCTTACATTGCCTTAGTGATTGCCTTGGTATGCTTGAGTATTAATGGTGTAGGTGGTGAATCTATGTTTACTTGTAGAAAAGTATTAAAGACGAGTAGAGTGGGTACTAGCTTATCTAGGCTAGCGGTATTATTCACGGCCTTTATTGCTATTTAAAGGATAGCATCCTCTGAAAAAATTCCTCTTAATTCTACATAGAGGATTTTAAACGCTTGTTGAAGTAGTCTGTGATAGTATTTAATCTTACCTATGGACTAGTAGGCTTCCGTTAGGACTTGTTTATATATGATCCCCATGATCTTTGCCTTATTTTGGAATTTGATTGAAGTAAAGTTGGTGCTGGTATTGTGAGTAAGATGGTTAGGAGGACCTAGGTATATATCTATCTAGACTATTCAAAGGGCTTCCTAGGTATCTTTTGTAGACATTAATGCTAGAAACTTTCTAGCTTAAAAAGACGTTCTGGAGTCTATAATATATAGCACTAGCTTGCTATTAAGATATATAATATTAATAATGATCTTATAGTTAAAGTCGTGGTTATCTTTTAGGTTAAACTTAAACCTTCTTAGGGTAGCACCCTTTAGCTAGTAGTGGTGATAAAATTTGCTGATGACCTTAAGTATAGCGAGGTTAGGGTTATGATTAGTATCCTTAAGTAGATGATAAAGATGGTTAGCTGCTAGGTAACCGAATTGTTGATAAAGTCGTTGAAGTTTATTTTTTGTGAAGAATATGCCTACCTTGTAGCTTCCTAGAAAGAACTATAGATAACCCTACTTCCGGGTTACTAGAATGGTTATATCCGGGCTTGAATTCCGTGATAATATTAATTTGTTAGTAGTATTATGGAAATAGACCCCTAGCTTGTCTATGTCTTAGATATACATCAGGAATGGAGTTAGAGCCTCCATGATGTAAAAGGTAATGGGCCCTATGGTTGTCTTTATAGTTATCGTACTGATTGAGGTAAGACGGGATTCCTTTCTGAACTTGACGACGGCCTCGCTAGTATAGCTGGCATCCATAATAATAGAGGGGTTCTCTTAATTTAGGGCTAAGTATTGTTCATGACTAATAGTTGAGAATTGTATAGTACTGGTGTCAGGGATAATACCTTGAAATTTGTTATAAGAATATCTTCCTTTTAGCGTGAATTGATTTGCTAGGATAATAGTATTGTTAGTCTCGTTAGTATTATCAGGGCTGAGTAAGTATAGAAACGAAGTATTGGCGAGAAGCTGTTAAGCTTCCTCATAACCATTTAGGTTGTCCTTATACTTATTACAAGTATCTTCTAAAGTAATGTTGAGTCCTTTAAAGTTAGTAAGAAAAGAAGTAAACTTAACATTAGATGTCGAACGCCCCTTGATTTTATAGATTAAGAGATATTACTTATATACTTTCTAATGTTCCTCGAAGGTGTAGTTTAAAGACTAGCATCCTTCTTTATTGTACATAAAGTAGCGTTTCTGATAATAGCTACGGCAGTAGTCATCACCTTGGTAGTAGCCATTACCATGATGGCGGTCATCACCACGGTAGTGGTTATTATCATGGAAGCTGTCACGGCTAAATCGTGCTTGGAAGCCTGATCTGTAACCTTGTTACTAATTATTTGTGTACTAATGATTAAGGTAGTATGTCTTATTATCTATACTAACCTTATCTTTCTAAAGGAATTATTAAGGTGTTATATGGTTGATGCTTAGCTTAAGTAATGATTGTAGATCTTGAAAAAGACATTTATATAGTACCCGTGGTGTGAAAAGTGTGTGTTTGAATTTAGGTACTCCAGAGTAGGCGTGAAGTACTGTTATGCAAAGTATCTTATTACCCTAGTACTTAGGGCTAAGTACTTGCTAGTATAGCTATAATTTGTTAAGAAGTAGTACTAGAATATTGTAAGGGTTCTTGTTAATGTTGTTTTTATCTTAGTAAAGGGTCTTAAACATTACTATTATCTAATTATTATAGTACTGCTAGTAATTAGTATTAGTATTAAAGTATTGTTTGAGTCTTTTGTAGGCTTCTGAGAATTCTATGCTTAGGCTAATGTAGGTAATCTAGTACAGCTTAGTATAGTTAGTAAGAATTAAGGGAAGAATTATATGGAATTATAGTGGAGTGATGTTATAAGATTGGGTAATAGAGAATATAATGTAGACTTTATTATTAAGAAGGTTATAGGTATTTCTAGTCTATTTTAGCCTTTAATCCTAGGCCTTAAAAAAGGACGTAACCTTATTAGGTTTGAGATTAGTATACCCTTAGTATCTTAGAGGGAGTGTGTAGTATGGATCTTCTAGATCTAGGGGTATAAGGGATGGTCTTGGGGTTCTGGTAGGGTATGGTATGCTAGGAAATGTTTGATTGGGCTGCTTGTATTACTAGGTGTTGGCTCGCTAGTCTAGTAGCTGAGTAGTATCTTGCTATTCTTATAGTTATAATGTTTCTTATAATTATTGCTAGTCTAACGAGAACTTTACTAGTAGTTGTTAGTTTTGTCATGAAGCCTGTGTAGTATTCTATCGTGACTTTGATGTAGTGCTAGTTACCTGACCTGGTTAAGATGTGGTTCTTGCTTACTAAGATGTATACTGTGGTAGTGGTGGTGGTTAAAAAATAATACTCTCCTCTTTAGTCTTTATAACGACTTCGTTATTATTAGTAATCTCTACCATGGAATCCAGCACAGGATCCGGCACGGGATCTAGTATGGAATCTAGAAGTCAAATCTAGCTATCGTGAGTCTAAGCCTTAGTCTTTCTAGCTCTCATAAAGATACTGTAGAAGTATAACTAAGGATAGATGGTATATACTAGAAGTTCTTTAGTTAGCTAGGTAGGGTACTCTTTATAAGTTAAGAAGGTATTGATTTATAGTTTGATTTATCTTCCTTATGGACTAAGGTAGATACCTTGTTAATAAGCAAGGTTTTAGAGTTCTTTCTTCTAGCTAATAATAGCCTTGCTAACCATCTTAGTAGTCTACTCTTTAAAGTAGGACTAGGTATTAAGTAGGAAGCTATTATTAACATATTATATTTGATATATCCTCTCTATTACCTTAAAGATGTATGTAGAGGCCTATTTCTTATTAACCTTCTTGGTATTAACTAGTATCTCTATTAGTAGTGGATTAACCTTTTCCTAGTTAGCTTTTATAACTGAGTAGTACTGGCTTATAATACTGTCTACCTTTATTTCCTCCTTAATGATTATTTCTTAGTATTTACTCGTTGTTGGGCTCTTAGTAGGAGAGTTAGTAGTAATGACTAGTATATCCTCTTTTATTATTATAATTAAAAACTATTAATATAGTTACTATAAAGGGTATTAGAACTCTTCTAGCTATGACTTCTAACTAGTATAAGTATACTATTTACCCTTAGGTAGTAGTCTTTAGTAAATGGAAGTATTATTATATAGTCTTATATATAGAGTTTTCCTCTTTTCTTATTCTTGATGTTGAAAAAAATAGTAAAAATAAAGTAGTAGGAGAGAAAACAAAACGTGTAGATGGTAGGGATGAAGTATAGAGACTGTAAATGAAATACGTGTAGTAGCTACTTTTGCTATTTATGTACGAGAAAGTAGACTGAAGGGAAGGCGTGGGAGAGGGTGTAAAATCGTTATAGAGAAGGGTAATTATGATGATTTAGGTGTAGGTGATGATGGTGAGAGAGAGAGAGAGGGTAAGTGGTGATGGGAAAGGGTAAGTGGTGGTTTGAAGGGTGTAAATGGTGATGGTTTTAATTAAAAGTGATGGAAAAACAATGTAAAAGTATGTTATAGTATGCTCTTTAATGTAGGAAAGTACTCTAAAGACTTGCCTATAACTATTTAGTGATAGTTGAGTGTAGTAGACTGTTTGGCAATGGTTGATTTGTAGGTGACTGTTCACGATGTTCAAGTGTAGGGCACCGATGGGTTGCCGTACGGGTAGTGCAGGGCTCCGAAGGTGGTTGCCTTGTGGGTAGTGCGGGGCTCCGAAGGGATGTGCTGTTTGCAAGACTAAGTGAATGGTTTGTATGGTGTTTGGGTGGTGACCGTTCAAATTTTCTTGACTAGCCCCCCTTGCGGTTGTGGTTGCTGTACGTGCCACGGTAACGTTTGTAAGGGGTAGGGTAATTGGCCAAATGGTCAGTAGAAGGGTTCTTTTGGCCTTGAAACAGGTGCTTTTAAGGGCTTTTGTCGATTTGCACGTTTGCTTAGTAAGGTTCTTGGTAGTATAAATGGGTAGTATGGCCTTGAAATAGTGCTTTTAAGGGCTTTTGTTGATGTGATTATCGTGGTAGGTATTCGTGATGATCTTGATGGTGTTTTCTTGTGTGATGGAGTACACCGATGGGTCCTAAATCCTTCCTTTACTAGGAGGAATCAGGTTATCTAAGGGCTGATCATCACTAGTTAGTAGGGAGTACGTCGAACGTTGGTATGCTAATCTGGTGATGATCTTAGTATAGATGTTGTTACTCAAAATAGCTTAAAAACCGTAGTAATGGTAATAGTAATCTGTCTCTTCCTTCCTTTCTATCAGGGATTGCTAAGCAATCACTAATCAGTGTTGGTTGGGTATGTAAACGAGTAATTACTTGAAGGGGTTACTAAAGTGGCTACTTGATAGCTTTAATTCGGTAGGTCTGTCGTGTGTTGCTTCTGGCTGACCCCTTCGTAGGCGGTGAAGCGCCCAAGTAGGGTGTAGCCAGAAGGCTGACTAATCTAAGGTGTGCACGGGCTAGTAGTCGGTCCAAGCGCCCTTGCTGCCAGTGGCTGCCTGAGATGACTAAGCAGCCATCCGCAGCTAGCCAGCCAGAAGTGGCCAGCTGCAGCGGTCCGCTTCAGACCAACACCTTCGGCTATCGCTATCGCTATTGCTATCACCCATTCCATAGGTATAATATTTTAAATATATTATATAGGTAAATAGTCTGCTTGTATATTAAGCCTTATTAATATATAATTAATTTTATAGTTAGTAGAAATAAATTTAAAATAAGTAGTCAAAAGATTTAAATATAGCTAGACGCCTAGTTTAATAATTATTAAGTATAATAGTTTTAAAAACAAGCTTATCTTAATATAAGTAAAAGATAGAAAAGCTGCTAAGAGCCTTTAGATGCCCTTAATTATTTATATTATTGTTTCTGCTATTTTTAACGGTAAAGCTATAAGTAGGCTAAATAGGTTTTATTTCTTTTTAAGATATATATATATATTTTTATTATAGACTTATAGAGTAGTTTTGGTATATAAAGATTAATTTATAAAGAAAATATAAAATAAATTAGCTTAGTATTAGGCTAGTATCTTTTTAAAGATTCTTATACTACAAGTTAGCAAGTTACCTAAAAATATATATAATTATATATATAAAGCTAGAATATATAACTTAAAGTAAGATATTATCTTAGTTTTATATTTTATTTACAAGCTAGTATCTACTAAATGCTATTTATTTATTGTTATAAGGGCTGGCTGGCAGGACTTAACGCGTGGGCACCGAGTAGTTTAGGAGATCAAACAGGTTCTCTATTTACTATGTATAGGCTCTATCCTTAGTAGGCATAGGCTTTGTTGACAAGATATAGCTTAAAGAGCTATAAAACAGGACTTTGGGACAGGTTGTAGAGTTTTATATAGGCTCTTGGCTTATATAACTAGACCTAAACCCTCTGGTTGGGTCTTTAAAGGCGCGGTCCGCGGCAGACTGCCTTGTAGTCGGCTTAGAGCTGTAACAGTACCCCCCCTCCTTTTAGGACCAAACTCTTAAGAGGTCAATTTAGGGGCTAGGTTTATATGGGTATCTCCTGTAGAAGTTGTATATAACTTTCTAAGCGTTTTCTAGGTGTAATATAGGTACTTTTTTAGGTTTGTTATATTTAGTCTATTTAACTGTATATTTTAGGCGGGGGCAACCTTGTCTGTAGCAGTTTTAATGAAAATCTAGTACTTTTTCGACTTTCTATTCTTGTAGCCTATTTATTTTAATTGGCGGTAGGGGCTTGTTTTTCTAGGCGGGTAGCGGGTTATTAGCGGCAAGATGTAATAGGCTGATATAAAAAATAGAGTAAATCCTTATTAACTCGGGCAGGGTGAGATGGTAGGCCCAGGGACTTATAATTTTGTTGATTTTAAATAGGCTATAGTTTTTCTAGTCTAACTTCTTGATAGGTCGGAGGATCTTAATGTTACAAGCATCTAACTAGACTTTTTAACCAACCTAATAACGGCGGGCGGGATAGCATTTTCGGTTTGCTTGCTTTTTATAACGAGACTAGGCGGCAAGCATCTTACTCTTTATATATTTGGTAATTTTCTGTATAGTTGGTAAATGTTTTTACGTTCTTGGCAGTAGGTTTTTTAGCGGGTAAGACAGGCTTAAACTTTAAATAAGAGTAAAATCTATAATTAGTAAAGAATAGGGTAAGAATAGTTATCTTTAAGGCAGTATTATTAGCCGCAAATTTGGTAAATAACAGCTAGTTTGCTTAATTGTCTTGTAGATATACTATATAAAGGTATAGGTACTACTTTAAGGCAGCATTTATCTATTTAGTTTGGCTGTCGGTCTCGGGATAATAAGAAGTTAAAAGATTTACAAAAATACTTAGGCAATAGATTAAGTGTCTCTAGAATTCAGATACAAACTAAGGCTCCTTATCTGATACTATTGTCGTTAGTAGGCCGTGTAATTTTTAAATATATCTTATAAATAACTAGGCTATTTCGTTAGAATTATAGGTTTCCTTATAGGCAATAAAGTACCTTATTTTAGATAAGCAGTTAACTATAACTGTAATAGCCTTATAGCCTTAACTAATCAGTAGGTATATAATAAAATCCATAGATATATTTTTTTAAGTTTATTTAAAAATAGAGAGAGGTTTTAGTAGGCCCTGGCGGCCTTTTTAATTAGGTTTTAAACAGCAGCATTAGTAATAGTTTGTAACCTATTACTATATAAAGTATAACATTTGGAGCCAGTAATATTCCCGGCCTAGAATCTTATACATTCTTGCGGCTTTAGGGTAACTAGCAATAAAAGATCTGAAGGTTGGTGGATCGAATGGTCAGGTAGCAGTAGGGTGTACTGGAGGTCTTGGTGGGACGCTTGAGAATGGTTTGGACAACTTTGCATTAAATTTGAGTGGGCTTCTGTCAGCCCTCCTCACACACCCTCCGACATTGTCTCAACCCTTGGCACGCTGCGGGTGGCTCTGGTGTAGGAATGGCGAGGCCGGAAAATTCGGCCCCCAGACCCACTCTCTTCAGCCATGAATAACTAGCCAACCCTAACCCTGAAAGTAACCAAACTAAATACAGATAAACTTCAGAAATCCGGCTATCTAACAAACTAGGTTACATGCTTTTTGGGTAAGAAATAAGGATAATGCAGAGGTACGAAGTTAGGGTCTTAAAATAGCCCAAAAAATCGGCTCACGGCCACCAAACTCATCTGCCGGCGTGCACGCCCTATGGGCACTTAGACAAAATCCAGTACCAAGTCTAGGGTAACTCCTTACGTGCAGCGCCCACACAAGCGTTTCCGTTTAACAAAAAGAAATAGGGTAGAGGTGTTTAGAATGTAGTATTTAACTTGTCTAATAGAGTTATTTATTAAAATTGTCTTAATAGGTAAAATTGCCTTACTTGGGCTAAACTTTACTAATGCTTTTTCGGGTATCTATAATATCTTTGCGTAAGGGTTCTTATAAAGGTATGCTAATACCTGGGGCTTTTCTATTGTAGAGAACCTGGCAGCTCTAGTATCCTATAGTTCTCCCTGGTAGATAATGCTGTATAAATCTTATAGTATAAATTGGCTTGTCTTTATAGTCTTGGGTACCAAAAAGATATCTTTACCTGTTGTGCGATAATAAAAAGATGAGTCTATAAGATATATTAATTGGTTTTTTGCTTCTAGTATCTTAGCTATTGTCTGATTTTAACTCAATAGGGTTCTTTCTCTTATAGTCAAGTAGGTATAATGTAAAGTTGTTATATAGAGGGTCTTGCTCTAATGTTTTATAGGTTTAAGAGTATTAATCTTTTACACGTTTTCTTTCTGACTCTAGGTAATTAGTTAACCAATATCCTTCCTTTTTATATATAAAGCATTTCTACTTTTAACTTATATGTCTAAAACAGTAGGGTTCCTGACTTAACTATCTATAAAGTTTCTGACTTAACTATTTTGTTATATTTATTGTATAGTATAGGATTATTTACTTGGGGAAATAATTATTATTATATAACTGCTTCTAACGGTTCTTAAAATTTAAGACATAACGGCGGTCTATAAAATTGATGTTTGTAGAGTCTTCGTGTATATGGAACTATTGTATAGATTCCCGGTCTATAGCTACCTGGAGAGAGGCTTTAAGGTCTAAAAACAGTGCTTTATATATAGGTTTCTGCTAGATTAGGGCTGCTTCTAGCTTTGGTACTTCCCGGCAGGCCCTAGTAACTATTGTATAGAGCGGGACCTCTTCCTGGTATTCTTCTCCCAGTACCCGTTATATAAGCTGTAGCTTATTAATAAGGGTTTCCAGGATTTCTACCAATATCTTATCGGGGTTTTCTCTTCTTAGTTATACAAATAAAAGAGTTGTCTAATCTGCCTAATAGACATTATGGTTGATATTGGTATTAAAATGGGTATCTAATAAGACGTAGATCTTGTCTTATCTCTTTTCTGGCCCTATATAATAAAGGTAGAAGTCTTTTATATAATTAGAGAGAATGTTTAGAAAGACTGTATAGTATTGGTTTTCTTTAATTTAAAGTCTTTTGTAGTGCCTAATAAAGATTCGTGCTTTATTGTACAAGAGGTTATATAGCTGTCTAGTATAGTTTTTGTCTTTTCTCTACCCTTTTTAAAAGGTAGCTACTGTCTAGATATTAATTAGGCCGTTGTATATAACCTTTTTGGGCGGCAGATTATACGCTGGGTCCCTAGTATAGAGAGTGTCTAGAAATCTCTATATAAGGGGGTTGTGGAAAATTATCTACCTCTTGTGTAAATCTTGTCCTAAGGGAACTTGTCGTATGCCTTGTATATCGGCTATTTATTTTTATATAAATTTTAAATTTGCTTAAAGGCCCGGTAAAAGTTATTTATCAACTTGTAGGGCTTTTAATTATATTTATATAGTCAACGGCCGGTTATTAACTTATAGGGCTTTAATACTTGGTTGTCGGTCTTTAATTGTTTCTTGAATTTATACGGCTAGTTGGGGTTATTGTCTTTCTGGTTTAAGGATTGCCAAGATTTATTCTAAATACCTTTGTGTAGGTAATGTTAAGATTCCTTTGGCCTCCAGTATCTATAGAAATTCTCTAGCAAATGTATAATAAACTTATTTAAATTAGTAGGCTGTCTATCTGTTAAAGTCTTTATATAAGGTATATCGGAGGTTATTTCCGCTTAAGTTAAGATAGATAATATCCATTAATATTTACATGAAGTAGGTTGTCAATTTCTTTGCTAATAGGCCATCTTGTATATTAACTATGATATTCTATTATTTAGGGTCTACTGCTCTCCTCTATATATTTAGTAAGATATTGCTTTTCTTACTAATTTCCTCGTATATATAAAGAATAGTGTCTACCTAATGGCTACCTTTTGCTATAGGTTGTTGTTCTGGTATATAGTTGTCGGATAATATTACATTATTTTTGTTGTGGGTCTTAGTTGGTTTTAGGTTTTAGCTTATACAAAAGTATATACTGCTTTGTCTTTCTCGTGTAAGTCGTGACTATTACCTGGTTTTATTCCGGCAGACAATAATAATAGTTTCTTCTTTATGCAAGGGTTAATGAATTAGTTGTCTAGAGGTCTCTATATTTGGTTCTGCTTTGGCAGGCAACAATATAGAGTTTTAGGAGGTAGCACGAGAACCTAAATACCTGGTTTTGCTTCAATAGGCAGCAACTTGGGCGAGTTTTTGTCTTTTTACTCTTATTAATCTATAATTGCCTAAAGTAATTACTGATTAGTATTAAACAGGCTTTATATATATATATGTATTGTTAGATAATTAGGTTTAGTTGGTTAATTCTTGCTTATTTCTTCTAACTAAGAGAGAAAGGAGACCTTTATATAGTGGGCATAATATATATGCCTACGCTAAGGCAGTCTGATTAGTTATCCCTTTAGTATTAAGGCATAAGCGTACAGCTATATTAGATGCTATTCTAACAATTACTAATATATCCTATATATCTAACTAAAGAGATAGATATATAAGGATATACTTATTACTAGATAGCTAGATAGTATAGACAGCTTTTTAGTAGTCAATCTAAGTATTTATCTATAAATAGCTTTTACTAGCTGTAATTATTGTTTAAAACTTATATTGCTTAATTAACCGTTTTTATTACAAGTATAGGCGCCAGGCACAATAGTTACCGGGAGTCAAGAGAGGAGGTCTAATATTAGGTATAGGTAGGTTGCAAGACTGATTCTTGCCGCCTTCGTCTATAGGTCGTAAAACCTTTAGGCCCTCCTTTTAAGGGCACAAGCTATGCCAGCTACTAGTTGCCATTTGGGCCTTATAATTATACCTCTTTTTGGAAGGCATGCCCTTAAGCTGCCATCGCCGAGTCCCTTTTAAATAAATTATTTAGGGCCGGCATTACTGATTTACTGGCCGTTTAGAGTACACGGTCTACCAGCCTGGCTTTAAATAGCTTTCTTTTTAGACCTTTAACCTTTAAACCTTTCTGCCAACCTTTAACCACTACCTTTAGTCAGTCCCTTTAGTTAGGGTTTATTCTTACTACTCGACATCTTTTTCTACCTTTAATTTGTTTACCGACCTTTATTATGCCTCGCATTAGTTTTGATAATGACTTTAAGGAATAGTTAAATCCGTCAGGTTTATATAAGATAGCTTAATTAGGCTCTTAATTAGGCACCCTTTTGGCCTCTATTAAGTTTAACAATAAGCCAACATCCTTGTAGGTAGTAGGCTCTACTGGTATAACTGTGCTTTACTATAGTCTCTGGTTAGTTTCTCTTTTAGATTATAATATAGTTACTTAGTAAATGTTTGTTATATATAATATTGCTTCCCCTACTCTTTCTGCTGGTCTACCAGCCAGCCAGTTAGGCAGTAATAGCCGACCTAGCTTATTAGGTTTAATTTTCTTTAAGCCAGAAGACTATAGAATATAGCGGGCTTTAACTCTTTTGGGTTTAATTTTCGTACTATTTAGTAGTAATCACACCGTTTAGACTCCCCCTCCCTATTTTTTTCCTATACTTTTAGAAGGCACAGGTCCTACTAGTTGCTTTTCTTTTTATAATTATTCCGATCTCAAGCAGCATATTGCTAATAGTAATATAACTTGTATATATAATTCTAAGGGAAAAGATATAACTATTAAAGCCTTGCCTACTCTCTAATAATAATATACTAAGGAGGTAGTAGCTACTATACTTACTTAATTAAGCACTTATAGCCTGCCGATAACCTCTTAAGCGACTAAGAAAATACCTATTTCTTTGCCCAACTATATTTGCGACCATACTTTTGCCAAAGCCCAAACCTATATGTCTTCTTCTTCCTAGAAGCTTATTTACAGCCCTATCGCTAGATCTGCAGAAACTGCTTGAGACCTATTAAGTCGCGAGGAGCGCTGCCAGACTTGGTAATATATAATTAAGTTGCACACACCCTGTAATTACTATTTGTAGGTATTCTTCCGCCAATACAAAAACCAGATTATTCTACTAAGCAAATTAATTAGGTATATCATTATTAATATAACCTGCTTTTATTGTAACTACTATATTGCCAATTATTATTCTCTTTATAGTATAGTAAAGGTTTTAATCTTTAATTATTATTATTTTAGCTAATATTTTAGGGCAATCTATTACTTGTCGAATCTATTACCAATCTCTACTTTACTTACAGCATTTTAAACAGCATTTAAAAGAATGTTAACCTAGGAATGTTAATTAACCAGGAGAATCAGTTATTAGCATTATAGATGCGCCTTGCTTATACCTTAAGCGGCTTGTCTACTAGTAGTCCTAGTAAAGCCTCGGCTTTTAAGTAATTAGTTTCAAACCCCTAGTATAAGGGTAAGGAAACTAAGAAGCTATTTATTATAGAGGCTAATATAAGGTATTTCCTCTTTACTTTATAGTCCTTTTTAACTTATATATAAAACGAGGCTATTATATAGGCTAGTATCTTTTACTTCTAGGCTAATATAAACGCCTCTCTTTTGTTAATTATAACCTTTTTGTCTGCCAACTCTAATAACCCTATATGTAAAAACCTAATGCATAACCTGATTAACTACTGTTAGGTAATGTCTTGCTTAGTTCCTGCTGATAATAGGTTTCTAGTATGGTATGCTTTAGTGTAGGGTTTCTTAGAGAAGGTGAGGAATATAATAGAAGAGATATTTAGTAACTGGCTAGAGGGCTTTAGCCTCTTGCTGCAGGAAATAACATATAGAATAAGGACGGCGCTTCTTTAGGAGATATTTGGGTATATAGTGCTCTGGTAGTAGATAGTATTTGGTATTCTTTCTTTTTGGATAGTATAGATAATATCCCGGCTTTACTTTTAGAAGCTTGGTATTATTTTTAGGCCTTAAGCCCTAGTAGTTTAAATACTCTTTAGGAAATACTCTCTCTTTAATTAGAATTTGTGTTAACTTTAATTATAGCCTTGTTGATTAAATAATATATACTTAGGTGCCTTGTAACTCCTTTAGCCTATATATGGCTAGTCTTGTCTTCTTTATTAGGCCCCTTATTTAGCCTTTACCAAACCATTCTCTTTATATAGATTAGTTATCCTGCCCTTATAGCTAGTTTATTTAACCCTTATAGCTAGTTTATCTAGCCTTTATAGGTTACTTATCTTGTCCTTATAGAATTATCCTCCCTTTATAGGAGAATTATCTGTCCTTTATAGAGGTATTATCTCTTTTTATTTTTATTATATCCTACTTTATCCCTAGTTATAAGCCTTTACCTTACCTTTATAACCTTATTATAGAGGCTTCGGCCCCTTTATTTATAGTTACTTACTCTTTATCTCTGGCTTCCTTTAGTTATTCTTACTCTTTTTCTTCTTCATAGCCTCTTTACTAGGGTCTTAACTAGTTTATCTTTTATCCTCTGGCAATTATATTTTCGGCCTCTCTGCTTTTAATAGATTTTAATTACTTAGTCTACTAATATCTTGTCTTCTGGGACCTATAAGTTATACTTACTTGGCTATCCCTTTCACTTTACTAGATAGTAGGCAGTCTTTTTAATTTCCTAATAGTCTCGGAGTTTCTTAAGCTTCTACTTAGTATTCTCATCTTCTAGGTCGGGGAGGTCTCCTTCTTTTATTATAAGGTCCTCTTGGCTCCTTACCCTCTATAGTTTTAACTAGCTATATAGATAACATTGTGTATTTAAGAGTACTTTTTTAGGAGTACCAGGCAGTAGGCTTGCTTGCCATGACGGCAGATTACCCGGAAGGGTCCTACCCTCTATAGGGCTAGCTTCTTATACTTTAAAGTTAGGTTTCTAGTTAACATCGTAACTCATTCCCCTAGTTTAAACCCCATTAGCTTGTGCCGTTTATTATAGAACCGGGCCTGGGTTTTAACTATATATTTCTAGTTCTTTTTATACTCTTTTTAGATTACCTCTAGCTTTTTTAGCCTTTTTTATACTACTAATACCTCTCTCTATAGTATACTGTCCTTAGTAGGCCAACGTTTTAATAGTATTATAAATAATGGCTTGTATCTATAGTATGCTATAAATGGTGTTTTTCTAATAATTGCATTGAGTGCTAAATTATATTTAAAAAAGGCAATATATAATAGATTGGGCTAGTTTTAGGGGTTCTTGTAGGTAAAAGCATAAAGGTATTATTTTAGTGTCTGGTTTATTCTTTCTGTCTAGCTATCCCCTTGTAGGTAGTAAATAGTAGTATATCTATTTGTAATTTTACTCTATTTATATAGTAATCTTTAGAACACGCTGGTAAAGATAGTGCCTCTATCAGTAATAATTCCTTAGGGCGGGCTAAACTTATACTCTATCTCCTTATAAAAGATTGTAGCTAGTTTGGCAGCATTAATTATATTATTTATAGATAGGAAGAAACTTATCTTGCTAAAACAGTTAACTATTACTAGGATTATGTCTACTTCCTGGCCATTTATTACGGTTACTAGAAATCTAATAATAAAGTCTATGCTTAGTTTTTATATAGATTGTAAAGAAATTAAAAGTAAAGCAAGCTCTCTATAACGTGCCCGGCCCGGATCTCGGCCCACCCCCGTTCTCGGCCGCCCTCTGTCACCCACGCCGCCTTCGCCGTAACGCCGACGCCACCGCCACCACGATAGTTGACCCTATTTCTGATGGTGTTTCTGACTCTTTTGACTTGTTGCTATTTTCTGGTACTATGCCGGCTTCTATTTGGGTCCTCCGAATAGCCTTAATGTTGGCAAAAAGCTTATTTGGGTTAAGTTAAACCTTTTTTCTTCGAACTGCCCTGCTGATTTCAATTTGGCGTTCCAGCTTCTAGGCTTTTTGTAAGAATATTGTTAGACTAATGTCTTTCTGGTCCCAGCTCTTAAGAATTTTCCTAAAGAGGAGTTGTTATATAGGGCTCAGTTACTTCCAACAGATATACCGGGCTATTATGCTATATAGCTCTTGAGACCGCTTAGGGGTTGCAAAAAAGGTTCCTTACAGTAGATAAAAGTACTTATTAGTATAAAAATAGCTACTAAAGCTATTGCCAACAGCTAATTCCAGCATTTTTACTTCCTTTACGCGGTTGTCTTTGATAAAGTGGTTTCTAAGTGCCCTATATTTAGATAATGGCCAAAGACTTGTTGCCTACCAGCTAGAATAGATATTTAACTCTATAAGTACCTCTATTTGGGCCTTGTGATAGTAATAAAGAAAACGTTTCTTTACTATAACTAACGATAAATTGTGCCCTCTTTGTTAGCTAAGATACTTCTTAAAGGCAGTCTTTAGAGGGCCGAAGACTGCTATATTTAGCGGTTGAAGTATATATAAGGTATGGGCTGGCAAAAAAACAATATATACCTTATTTAAGAAGCATTTCTATATGAAATCTACCATTATGTGTGTATGGTACTCATTGATTACAAGAAGGCGCCATTTAGAAGGGTCTTTCGGCGCTGTTAGTAGAAGAAAGACCTTCTAAAGCCAGTAGATAGCAATAGGTTTCTCTATCTATCTTTTTTTCGTCGCTATAAACTACCAGCCGTTGTAATCTTTAAGGGCGATAAGAAACCACTACTGCTAAATGCTTAGTCCCTTGAAAATAATTAGAGGAATTAGGGACTTGCCTATGGCAAAGATATATTTAAGAAAAGAGGTCCACGCTCTTAAATTAAAGTCTTTCTAAAGAAGCTTGCTGCCGTTAGAATAGCTGATAGTTAGGGCCTTCTCTAACTTGTCCTCTATAAGCCTACCCTTATTGGCATTTTATTGATTGGCCGGCTTAATTGCCTTTACAATAGGTAGCCCTATGAAGTTAAACTACGACCCGACATTCTATTTGGTGGCTGCCCTAAGCCACTTTGCTTCAACGCGCTAATACTTATGGCTTTGAAGGATAGAGTGATGAAAGAAGAAGGCCTTTAGCTACTTTTTTCTAAGAAGATCAACCTTTTTCCCCGAGGAGCCTAGGTAGGCCGCCAGGGCTCTTGTTTTCCAGCAAGTTAGGGCATGGCTAAGGCTGCTTTGGTTGACTAAAAACATCGCTAATTGGTTCTCCTGATGGTTAGAAAGAACCCTTAGAGAGTAGGCGGCGACATAATGGCTTTAATAGCCGGCGAGACGACTTTAAAATATTGAGCGTGAAATATGCCAGGTTTTAGAAGCCTACCTGACGGGTATGCCATCTCTGAGCGCCATAATAGCGTTATGTATCTTAATTTCACTATAGGGCTTTATAATAATAAGGATAATGCCTAGAAGAAGTTTGGTGACTAGAAAAAAAGTTCTTGTGAAGAAAATGTTGATTTTATAGGGGGTGGGTATAGACGCGTGTATGTGTGAACGCGGGTGTGGGCCGGCCGAGAACGGGGGTAGGCCGAGATCCGGGCCGGGCACGTTATAGGCAATAGTATAGTATAGAGTTGCGTTAGTATATTGTGTAGGAGTGTATATATTCTGCTATAGAGGCCTTTAAGCCTGGCCAACAGAAATACTGTTTAATTAAGTTTTGTGTTCTTGTTTGTCCCTAATAGCCGCTTAGCGGCTTATTATGGTAGATTTAGAGAATCTCCTGTTATAGGGCCTCTTGTTCTGGCATATATATATGTCCCCTCTGGTGCAACAGTCTATCCTAGACTTTATAGCTAGATCTAGCCGATTTAGTTAACTCGGCTACTTAAACTGCCCAAACCTAATCTTATAGATTTGGGTCAGTCTCTTAGGCTTTATAAATTAACTCTATAAGCGGAAAGTAGGACTTAAGGCACATTATACCAGCGCGTATAATACACGCCTAAGCCTAGACCCTAGTAACGATCTGCCTCTAAAGAGGTGCCGCAGAGTTAAGCCAATATTTAGTTAGGGGAGAATTATCTTATAGTTCCTCCGATACTTTAGCACTTTTAATTATAGTCTCAAATTAAGTCTATAGTTAGTCTTTAGAAGAAGTTTACAAACCCTTCTATATAGCCGCAGCTATCTTTAATTCCAGAGTTGGGATCTAACTTAGATTTATAGGCTTTTTAGCCGTTAAATAGTTAGGTCTTTAGGATAGTATATTAGCGGGATTAGTCTTCTCAGGGCAATGTTTAATTATGAAATTAAATCTCAAAAGATATATAAGCTATTAGACCTGCTTCTAGGTTAGTTTCTTTTAGACTATAAACCCTTTAAGGTTATAGTAGTCCGTCAATATAGTAATTAGCTTGTAAGTACCTTTAAGATACTGTCTCTAGTGCTGAAAACTTTTAATAATAGTACTTAGTTTTTTGTTATAGGTTGTCTAGTTAAGTTTGGCCCCTAAAAACTTTTTTAACTAGAAAGCAATAAGGTACCAGACCGGTTTATTGCTTAATAGGTGCCGCTAAAAAATTATTACAGCAGATACTCCGTCTAAGGTATTACATTTAATTTACGTAGAAAGCGTTAGGTTATAGTACCGAAATAAGGGTACTTGTTAGAACTTTATCTTAAGGAATTTAAACGCCCTTTGTGCCTCTTTATTCTTAGGGGCAAGAAAGTTAACCCCTCCCGGCTTGTGCCTATTTTTCATTTCTTTCAGCTAGTCGTTAAGTAGCTATATAATCTTTAAATAGCCTTCGATAAATTATTGATAAAAGTTATAAAATTCGAGGAAAACCTAGATATCCCGGAAAGTCTATAGGATTAGCCAGTTGTAAATAGTTTGGACCCGATTAAAATCTATTTAAACTTCCTTCTAGTTTACAATAAATCCTAGGAATTTAATACTAGTCTAAAAGAAACTATACTTCTTTATGTTACTATATAACTTGGCTATAATTAGCTAATTAATAATAGTTTATAGGTACTTCTTGTGCTCTTCCTTATTTACTAAAAATACCAAAATATTATCCAGATAGACAATTATATAGATATTAATATAATTACTAAGGACTTTAGCAATAAAAGATTGGAAAGTAGTAGGGGTATTTATTAACCTAAAAGGCACAACCTTAAACTTATAGTGACTATATTGTGTTTAGAAAGTAGTCTTCTATTTGTCCCCCTCTTGTATGTAGATCTAGTAATATGTGTCAGTAAGATCGATTTTTGAGAAAAACTATATGCCAGACAGCTAATTCAAAATCTTAGAAACTAAAGGAAGGAGATAGTAGTTTTTTACGGTAATTTCGTTAAGTGCTTAATAGTCTATATATAGCCAAAGAGTCCTATCTTTCTTTGGGGTAAAAAGAATTAGCGCGCCTGCCGGGCTCTTGCTAAAGACAATCTGGCCCAGTATAAGATTCTCCTTAAGCTATTCTCAGAGAGCCTTTAGCTTCTTTTTGGACAATAGACGTAGGAGAAGAAATAAAGGTAAAGTGCCCGGAGCCAACTCAATAGTGTAGTCTGCTGGTCTCCTTAGAGGCAGGCTTTTAACCCTCTCCTTGGTAAAGAATAGCTCGAGCCCCCTTAACTGTAGATAGATCTGGGAGGGATCTAGGGGATCCTTACTGCCGTTGTCTATTCCATAAGGTTTCTATAAATCTACCCCGACTTTAAGGGTCGGGTTATAGGGTTCCTTAAAGAGAAGGGCCAAATAGTAGAAGGCTGCCCCTTTTAACCCCTTATAGAAGGCCCAGGGGGTCTGCTCTTTAAGGCGTACACTATTTTATCCTAACTACCAGTCTTTTAGGATATATTCTAGACCTATACAAAAAGCATAAAGGCTGGAGGCACCTAATAATAAAGCAGACTCTATATACCCTCGTTTTACTATAATATAGTCTTAAACCTCTTCTCTTTAATTTTTATAATAGTCTTTTAGGAAAATGGGGACTTAGTAAACACTATATATAGGTACGCTAATATACTAAATTCCCATAACTAGAATAGGGTTCTTTAAAAACCTAGCAAGCTTATACCGTTTTGTAAAAAAGAGACTAATTAAGTCAACCTCTACCTATATATCTAGGTCGACCTTTACCCTCTAGGGGCCTTATTTGGTAGCCACTCGGCCAGTAATTATAAAAGTCCCCCTTCTTTTTATTTAATCTTTCTCTAAGTATAGTTATTCTTGCTTTACAGGGGCTTTGGAGGATCTTAATCTCGGCAGGCTCCTACTCTAGCTCTCGCAAGACCCTTAATAACCCCGGTATCATTAATATTCTTAGGAGCAGATACTTCCTCTCTCTCAAACCTGGCTTACTTAGGCCTTGATTACTGCCGGAACTAGGCAGTAAAGAGCATAATAATAAGTGCTTCCGCAATAAAAATACTTAGTTAGATTGCCCTATTTATCTAGAAGGTTTTGCCTTAAGAGTGTTTTACTGGCGCTTCCTTAAAGCTTCTGGTCTCCTTAATTAGTAATAACTCTGCCTCTTAATCTTCGCCCCCTATTTACACAGCCCCGGCTTTGGGGGCTAGGAAAGCTTCCTCCCTTCCTATTTAGGGAAAGCTTAATAAGGTTTCCTTTGCTTCTCTTATTAGGGGTCTCTGCCATATCCTTCCTTTTTAGTTACATTTTCTTGTATCTTTGTTTTCTAATTCATTTTAGAGTATCGGCCTAAATTGCTTAGGCTAAGGTAACTATTTTATCTCTTGTCTCTAGCATATTTATAGCGTAGCTTGTCTAAATCTGGCTTGATAGCTAGAGAATAAGCCGCGAGAGATAGAAATTCGCCCGTTTCTAATTACTCTAAGACTCTTATTTTAGTTCCAGTATCTTAAGGTACTGGTAAAAGCTCTATAGGTCCTGTTTTTCCTTTTAATAGGCTAAGTTAAAGGCGGTCTAAATAAAACCCGTAACATTCTAGAAGTCCTTCTTATAGTTCTTATTAAATTTCTTAAATTCATCCCACTTATAATAGTCAAAAGTAGAACAATCCTCTTTTAACTAAGACTTTACATATATATTCCAGCAGTTTCAGCATTCTTTATCTATATAGTCTAAGGCATAGATAACTTTTATATAATTATTATAGAGTAATTAGGGTTAAGAAATATAGGCCTATTTAAGGTCTATTATCCAGCCATTATACTACTAGAGAGAATAGCCTATGGGTAAAGTAGCGATATTGGCGAATTTAAAGTCTTTTGGTTGCTTTTTAGAGAGTATTCTAGCTGTACTTAAGAGATCAAGCTGCTATTATAGGTAGAGATTTTCTTGTTAGAGTCTAGTGGTCTCTTCTTATTAGAGGGTTTCCAAACTCCCCTTACTATTGCTGAGACTTCCTTGGGATGCTCCTCTAGAGGAATTACTTCTCGGTAGCATTATGGGTGGCGCGAAGAAAAGAATCAGAATTGTCACAAGTATAGACGCCAGGCAAAATAGTCACCGGGGGTCAAGGGAGGAGGTCTGATATTAGGTGTAGGTAGGTTGCAAGACTGATTCTTGCCGCCTTTGTCCGTAGGTCGTGGAACCTTCGGGCCCTCCTTTTAAGGGCACGAGCCACGCTAGCCACTAGTTGTCATTTAGGCCTTACAGTCTTGTTACGTATTTTAAATATAAACCCTTTAATCTTTCAGGTTTAGAGGACTTGGAAACCAGTGATTATTATAAAAGTTAAATATATTTAGTATTTTAAATATTTTAAATAACGTTTATATATTAATATATTAATATTCATAATATTATCTTTTTATAAAACTTTAACTAATTAAGTAAGTACTTATAATAATTAATAAGGTAGAAGTATTTAATTTATTATAAGTTACTATTAGGTATAATAGCTATTATAAGGTATAATAATAATATATAAGTAAAGGCTTATAATATTAAAATCTTAATAATTTAAATATAAAAATAATTATAAAAATAAGGGTATTAATAATTCTTAAAGTTTAATAATATATTAAGTAATGCTAGGCTTATAACCTAATAAAGCATTAAAGTAAACATTAGTTAATTATTGTGTATTTAGGAGAGAAATCTCTTGCTATTAACGCTTAGAAGAAGCTTATTTATAGGCTAGGCGTTAGCCCATACAGCTACCTGTCGCTCCTTCTAACATAAATAATATATATTGTATAAAGAACAGGATACCATAGTTAAATAGAGGCCCTTGTATCACTACATTAGTATTCTACCAAAATCCTACTTTACCGGAGGCCCTGGTAACCAGCCACTCGGCGTAGCGCTACTAAAAATAGATATCTTCCCATTAGTAAACCCATACATAGCAATCTCATCCAGCTTAATTTCGCTGCCTCTAAAGTTCTCTTAGATACATTTGTTTTCAGGGACTCCTCGCATAAAAAGCTTGGCAGCAACTTGTTGCTTCTCGGTATCAACTACTAATTCTTCTATATAGTACTTAAGTCTAGCTGTCATAGGATAAATAACGTTTACAAAAAAACGCCCTAGTTATTCGTAACCTAGTATTTAAGGCCCTAATAACACCTTTTTAGAGAAGTACTTGGCTATATTAGTATATATATAGCGGGTATTGATGTTACTGATATATTTTATATAAGTATGTTTGAGTTTAGTTGCTAACAATGGGTTTATTAAGGGCTTAGGAGTAAAGAACGGCACGGCTGGTGCTTGGAAGTAATGGCTTATGTCTGACTAAATCTAATAAAAGCAAGAGATTTTGCTGTCTTCTATAGATAAAAGGATTATGTTGTAAACCTTAAACGTAGCTTTATTGGTATTTTTGGCGGTAATAATGAGCCGCCCTGCAAGAGACTATGCAGCTTTGTCTATTATCAATATATCTATCTAAAGTTTAATGTTACCTCCCTAGGTAATTCTAATAATGTAGTAAATAAAATTATTTCTAGCTTCTAGTTTCCTATTATAAGTCACCGTTAGCTAAAAATATTTGTAGATTACATCTCATTATCCTTTATTTACTTTTTCTAAGAGAGCCTAAAAGATATTAAAAGCCGTTAAATTTGCTATTTTTCTATTTAGAGTAAATTCAATTACTTTATTTATCTAAATATATATAGAATAATATAGAGTTACCAAAAGTAGGACAAGATCTATATATTTATAACAATTCTATAGTCAACTATATAGACATCCGACTCATAATATATAGAGTATAATAATTAATACTATCCTCTATTAAAGCAATAACTATAGCACCAAGCACCTAGCCTACTTTACTTCGGGCTAAGGTATCTAGATATAAATAGGTCTAAATAGCCCCATACTCTTAAAGTTAGTAACTTATATAATCTTTTCTATCTTAATAAGCTCGTTATATTATAGTGGTTTTATTCTCTTTTAGGTTTACGGGCACGTTTACACTTAGAACTCCGAGTAGCCTACTCCTTATTTTTCCATCATATAGATATCAATAATCATACATATAGGAGAATCAAAGTATATTTAACATTAACATTACTAAAGTAATATAATTCTAGCTCGGAGAGAACGTATTAGTAGTTCTAGAAAATAAAGAACGCAGAGATTTACAACCCCATAAACGGAGGGTATAACCCCTAATATACCACCCTAGTACATATATAATACGTACTACCCAAATTAGTAAAAGATAGAGATTTATACTAGTAAAATCAGAGGGTACACCGGTATAAGTAACTCCTAGTATAATTATAGGGCCCCATACTAAATTTACTATATAAACTTGTTAGGGCCTAAATTAACTAAATCCGTGGTGTTTTTGTACCTATTTATGCGTGTAATGGTCTCATTACTACTACTATGCCTTAAAACTAGAGTAATTAGGCAACTATACTATTACTATAATATTAGAAAATTAAGATCTAACTAACTAAAGGGTACTTTTAATACTAAATTAATTAATCCTGATGAGTAATTTAGTAATTTGTTAATAAGGGTGGGTGGTGTTAAGTTTGGTGGTGAAGGAGGGTGCCTTAGATTCACTAGCGTAAGTCCCGCCGTTTGAGATTTAGCCTCCCCGCTACTCCAGAATCTACCATGGCTCCTGAGGCTCTCTAGTAGTATAAGGTTTTCTTTCCCCACAACACGCCATCTACCTAAATTCTAGCATTAGTTTGACTAATCCCACTAGGGCCATAGACCTTCCGCGCCTATCTAACACATATTAGATTAATTAATCCCTAGAGATTTGGAACTATAGATACCAATACAGCCCGCCAGACCCGCCCTAAACTAACCTACGCCGGCCCAAGACGTTCCAGACCCTGCAGGCCCAGTACTACTCCCCGTCAAGGTTTATACAGGGCCGAACGGGCCCTACACACAGGTAGGGGACTCGGGTGGTAGTCTATATAAGTTAGTTCTGTATAACGGCAATATATACTTATTTGTTATCCTACACGACACGAGAATCTACGTCATAGATACTAGGGCAGATCCTGTAGCGCCAGGACGCCCAGCCAACCTAATCCTGGTTACAATATATACTAGCCAAGATAGCCAGCCTTATATAACGGCGTAGAGAGTAGGGTTTAACGTGAAGGAGCTTTTTATATATATAGACGTGACAGGTGGTACCCATTATGTAGAATTTAATAGTAGGAGGACGAGTATATTAGACATAGTAAGTATGCCCCCGCGGCAGCTCTGAGTACCGAGGTATCGGGTTTAATGAGGTATATAAGAGGAATTGAGTGAGATAAGGTAATAAGAAAAGCACGAATATATGAGATCCCAGGTATTCTCTAAGGGCATATACCTCAACCTGGTAGATAGTAACCTAATTTTACGTAAAGATCCCTAATTAGAATTAGACGCTAGTAATAGGTTGACAGGAATGTTTATTAGACTTTCCTGTAGTAAATTATTATAATTATTAAAGACACTAGGCTATATATCTCCAACCTTAGTATTATATAGTATAATTAATTAATCTTTAATTTTAATAACTACCGGAATATTTAATAACTCTCTTTATATATTATATTAGCAATGTAGAGATTATAAAGTCAAATAGTCTTAGAAGTAAGTAATAGTGTTGTTAAAATTTTAAATATTAAATCAATAAAGTCTAGCCACTACCTAAATATCCCTGCCTAAAGGTGCCTAGGTATGTAGAAGAAAAGGCTAGTACTTTAAAAAAGAGCAACTCGGACTAGTACATTATAGATACAAGAAGGTATATAAAGCAAAAGTAATAAGGATATCTAAAGAATTAGAAGAAGCAAAAAAGAAGAAGTCCCGGGTTTATACACGTAATACCCTCCTGATACTCTAGATCTATGTAAGCTTAGCAATAAAAGAAATTATATACTATATTCTAACTATCATCAATATATCAACAACTCTAATCCAGGTAGTATAAAGTTCTTTTTATATTTCTACTATATATATCTCCGTTTATAGAGAAGAAGAAAATATAAACCCTGCCCTTAAGGGCTATGCTTCTTACACGTCTTCTGTCTATTATCTTAAAAACTTATTACGTCACTCTATAAGAAGATAGAGAGGAGAGCTTATTTCTAGTAGGGAGTTATCTTTAGGGTATCTATGCTCCGGGAGGAGGAGGTTGACAAGCTTAATAACGTAGAGGCTGCGGAGGAGCGGCGGGTAATAGGTGTTGGGGTGGGAGCCTGCTTATAGATAGACTTGGACCTCTTCTGGGAGCTAGACCTGGGGTGCGCGTAGGCTGTGTTTTCAGGGTAGAAGCGAGTAGGGGTCTTAAAGTAGACAGGCATTTTAGTGTTGTTAATTTGTTTTTATAATAAATTATTAGTTTATTATTATTAGTGGTAAAAGGTATGCTGTTATACTTAATACTATATTATGTGTATAAAATTGTGGTATAATATAATTAATGTATATATTTAAGTCGGAAGACTAGCGTTAAACCTGGCAATAGTAAGATAGAAGTAGAAGTACTGGTAAAGAAAGTACTTAAAAGGTGCTAAGGCTTAAATATTTTTATTATTATTGTAATAATAGATATTGAAAAGAAGGTTAAGGCTAGGAGAAACTAAGGAGTTATATACTTATATCCGTCTAACGTGTATCTTAACAAACAGTAAATAATTACAATTTCTATATTATATCCCTTTATCTACCACTAGCAGACCCTATAATTTCCTATTAGATAAAGGTTTAAAATAGAGCATAGATAGGTAGCTAGAGAAACCTATTCCTAGAGGCTAATATTTCAATATTTTAGCGTCTTATGTATATAAGGCTGGTTAGGAATCTTTCCTCTATATAAACCCCTATTTCAAACTCTGTGCCTATAAATCTGGCGGTAACTAACTCTTATATACCTTAATCTGGGCGCCTATGCTGCTAAATTAGGGCCGGCTCTGCCTAAAATCACTACTTCTAAAGTAGATAATGTATATTTAAATTGCACCCAAGCAGGTTTGTTGTCTTTATTCCCTTATAGGCGGCTTACTATTGTAACCTGTAAGGCTGAAGATTAGATAGTTACAGCCCTAAGTCTACGTATTATACCTCCTAAATTTAATACCCTTCTAACTAAAATGTTAGCTATAGCACTACAGGCTTACTTGCCAACCCAGGATAGTATTGGTGCCTAGTTATTTCTATTAAAGGTTTCTAGAAAACTAGGTGCGACCAAGCCATAGTTGACAAGCTTAGGTACATCGCCTGGCAGGTTAATAAGAAACTTTGTACCGCTATAGAGACCATATCTATATTAAACAAGAATATAGGTTCATCCTGGCATTTTAAAAAGCTAGTATTACTAGACAATACTTGTGTTACTCTAGCCGGGTTAATTAGTTAATACTAACATATAGCAGCCGGGCTTTTTCCTAACTAATAAGTATAATTCCCTAGTAAAGGCGTCAATTGTATGCCATGCCAATACTTAAGTACTAGTAGAGAATAGGAGGAGACCTAGGCAAGATACATATAATTACAACTTAAAGTAGGTAATAGTGCTGCAGGCAATTGTAGTTAAAACATCTAGTGTTTAGTTAATATAATTAACCTTTATTATATATTGCCTTAGTATTAAATTATAGTAAGGACAATTTACTCTAAGTTTTAATTAATAGATAATTATACGTTACCAAAAAGACCGTTTAAAAACTTCTAGCCTAAGCAATAAAAAATTTAAAGAGGCTGACAAGATTAGATTATTATTAGCTTCTAGAAGCTCAAATAGCTATACATTAAATTATTAAGGAACCAAAACTTTCCCCATACAAACAACTAATATAGAGGATGTATATAGCAATCTTGCGGCATTAAACCATAAATTCCGCTCTTATAAGATATAGATATAGGTATATCGGAAATCATAATCCTTTTTAATATATACTTACGTTATAATTTAATTAATAACGATATCAAAAGTTTAGCTAACTCTCAAGTTAAAACATAAAGATTTAAAATTTCAAGCAGGATGTTAAAGAAAGAGTAATATATATAACAATATAGTATCCAGCCTATATAGACCGTATATAGAAGAAGCTTAGATACTATATTTTTAGCTTATTGTAACAGGTATTAGACAAGGTTAATATAGATATCTTGATAATTTTAGACTAGTAGTATATTGCTTTAGTCTCAAGTAGACTTATAAGACTAATACTAGATAATAATAGAAATATATTATTTTTATAAGGCATGGTAAATTCTCTTGGCCAAATATAAAAGAGGTAGGTTATTACTGTATTATAGGTAGTCATAGATTTATAGAATGCTGCTATATAAAAGGTAGCTAAGGCTTTCTCTAAATGTTATTAATAAATAGGCTTAAAAATATAGAAACAGGGTCTCTTAATTAATAGACCTAAAGCTAACATTATACGCCAGACTATATCTGCTGCCTATTATAATATAATGTTTCTTTAGGGGTTAAACTAAGAGCCTTTTTTTAGTTCTCCATTTTTTTTATAATATAGATAAGTCCGACATTAAAACCCCGGCAAGACTTATGTAATTAAATTTAGACCCTAAAGCTAAAGCTAAGTCAAGTACTTTATTATAGCCTGTCTAGTTTTAAGGCTAGACGGCCTTATATAAGTATAAGACCGGGTTTTGTATAGATAAACTGCAGAGTGGTTATTACAACCCCCGGGCCTTTCCCTGCCCCCCCTAGACTCTGACAATAGTAGATAATTTTAGGTATAAATTACCTTACTCGGCCCTTTTAATAAATATATATTTAACATTACTTAATATCTCGCCAAATCTAACTTCCTTAAAGCCTATTGCGTAATATAGCTAAGCGCCTAACAGACTTAATAGAAAATATATAGCCTTATGCTCCTCTGTAGCCTTCTCTATATCCTAGTAAGTCAGGATCTTGCCAATACCCTTATATTAATATGCCGGGTCTATAGTAATTAAGTTTAGACCTAGAGATCTACTATAAGCTTGTGTCTAAAGATAGATCTTTCCGTTATAGTTAGGGTAACGTTAAACCTACTCTAGGAATTTTAATACCCCTCTTTATTTAGCGTTTCTTTTAACTTTTTAAATAGCTCCTTAGCCTCTTGCCCTAGTCTCTACGCTATTTCTAAGTCAAAGCTCTTAGATAACCATATAATACCTTTAACTCTCTTCTTCTCGCGCTTTAAAGGCGTTATATCTATAATTAAGTCCTCCCTGCTTATCTACTCCGCCTAGCCTATAATAGTATCCTGCTTGTCTATAGCTACAATATAGTAGCGATTCTTGTAGTTAAAAGTCTAGGCTATATTTCTAAGAGAGAACTATATCTCATTAGTATCGCCTAAGTTTACATATAGACGTTCTGGAAAAAGGCTGGCATTTACCTGCTGCCTACTATACCAAAACGCGGTTATTAAGAGCTGCACTATAGCGGTAAGTTTGTCCTTTTAGACATAGCGTATATTAATAGATATCTATATTTTAAGCAACCTTTAAAGTTATAAGATCTTAATATATAATCTATTAATGTCTCTACCCTTTTTAAATTATGTTTACAGGATTATATATATAGTTTTAAAGTAGTATAAGGTAGGCAATAAGCCTGGTTTTTAAGTAAATAATATTTATCTAACTATGTAATAGTATTAGCTTATAGCTATATATACCATTATTAGCTCCAAGTCGCTACTTTTATCTCTAGATAAAATAAAATAATATAATTAATTAAAGAGAAAGTATATAGAACTATAGTATTTTAATATTAGATTTCAAACAATATTAATGTCTAAGATTACTAAAAAAGATCTATATAAAAACATTAGGTTTCAGACTATTATCTTGCCAACTTTTTAAAGTAAAATATTATTTATAATAATATCTTTACCCACTCCAGCCCTATATATAAGTTAGATTATTTTGCCAGTCATTTTTATATTTATAATAATCTTATAAAGAAATACTATTACTGTCATATATCGCTTTTAAATCTAAAGCAGAGATACCGAAAAGGTTTGTAATTAGCCTATTGTCCTTATATATAACTCTCGAAGAGGAAATTTACACGCCGGCAGCAGAAATTACTGCACTCACTTCTAAAAGATATTAAACTATATTCTTATACCCTTGCCTAGCAGCTAGTGCTAGTGCCGTTTCTCTACCATATTTGTAAGTAAGTACATTAATATCTATATTATGGAAAACAAAAAGTTTAGCAACTTTTAGGTTACCTATAAACGCCGCCGCTTATAATGCGCTAAGTCTTAGGTTCCAAGCTGGCACAATATTAACATTTGCCCTGTATTTAAGAAACAACTTTATAATTTTTATCTTTATTATATAATATAGATTATATGTAAAATAAATTACTTATAATGGTGTTACTCTGTAAAAACTTTATGCCGGACAATTAATATTAGCACCTTTCTCTAGCAGATAGTGTATTATTTACTTCTCTCTATGTAAGGTCACGGCTTATAGTAGGCTTACAGACTAAGTTATATTATAAGGCTGAGGTTTTATAATAAATATAAAGTCTCAATTAATAAAAGTAATCAAGTTGCAGTAAGCATTAATATTCTCAGTCTTTGCAAGTAACTTCTTAATAAGATTCTATAGATTATCCTTATAGATTAGTACTATGAGTAGCAATCTAGAGAATGTTTTAGCTCTTTAGTAGAGAAGATATTTAAATACCTAATGTCGGCTTTCAATAAGCTCTTTATTATCCTTATCTTTAAGTATATAAGTCTCTAGGACAGACCTAGTCTCGCAATTTTTGTCGGCAAAACTATAAATTTAGTTAATAATTACTTAAACTTTAGGTATAAAAATATACTCCAAGAGGCCATTATACCATAGAATATAGTCTAGGAGGCCTAGAAGATATATATTAACCTTTATCGACTTTTCTACTCCTCGACCAACCAAGTATATTATTATTTTATCGTTAGTATCTAGCCCCTCCTTATTAAATCACGGCAGTTAAGCATATATCAAGACATTTATCTTATAGCAACAGTACAGGGTAGAATAGAGACGCAAAACCCTGCCATTAATATCTATATGTTTATCTAGGAGCATATTTATAACTTTAAAATTACTTTGATATACTGCTATTTCTAATGCCCTGGCGCCAAACTCCTAGAGTTTAATACTATAAAAGAAGTATACTAATATCTTAACTTTATTTTTATTTACTTTTTAGATAATGGTTTCTAAGAAGTAGCTAGTTAAAACTTTTGTTTTATCAGCTAACATGTAAAATATTTTAAAGTAACTTTTAAGACATTCTAGATATTTTAAGTTAAATAACCTATCAGCAAAAGTTCCAAAAAACTCCCAGGCCATAATATACCCAAATAGTTTTAGATTAAAGCTAAACGATTTTACTATATAACTATACTACTATAGCCCCCGACAGGAATTAAAAATCTCTGGAATGGTTAGATTATGTAGGAAAGCCTTACAAGCTACTTCTATATCATCCTTATCATCCTCTAAATTTAATTTACTATTGTGTATGTTAGAATTTACATCTAGACTTTATATCCCCGAGGATGTGGGTATAGAGTACTTATTTGGTTGCTATAGTAAGGGCTCTATATTTGCTTTGGTATTGACAAAATTAATATTTAGGACTAGGATATATTTGCGTATTAGCAGTTTTAGCTCTATGTATTCTGGTAGTTAGGGCAGTTCTCCTTCTTCTAATTACTCTTATTAGTTCTAACTAGGGCAAGTTAGACCAGGTACCACTATCTATATACCTTTTATAGGCGTCTCCTTATGTCTGCCTGCCCTGTAAAGTTTTCTACATACAGTTTTATAATCGTACTCAACTCTATAGATATAGAACCTAGTCTCTATATAGTTTTTATCTCGCCAATATATATACTAATAGACCTATTTCTATTTCTTTTTTTTAACGTTCTTTAAATTACCAATATAAGTATGTTTTTATACTAAAGATCGAGAAGGGGAAGGCATCTTAGAAAAGCAGAGATACTTGGTATATGTTATCTAAATTGGAGGTCTAATTATATCTAGCAAATAATGTAAAACTAGCTAACTTAAGGCTTTAGCTACTTTACTTCCTGAGGCAGTTAAGGGTAAAAGCAGTAAAAGACGTCAATCTTTATAATTATTAAACTAGACTCTTGCTTCAGCTAAGAAAAATTAAAGGAAGGTATAGAAGACTAAAATTATAACCATATAGAGCTTTACTTAGCTAGTAGCTTATACGCCACTAGGAACTAGCAGGCAATATATAAGGGTTATCTAATTTCTCTAACTACTAATTTGCTAGACCCATTCATTGTGGGGCACCTAACGCTTAGGTTTGTATAACATATGCTTACTTTTTAAGAAACCGGGGTTGTCTAATGTATGCTAGCTGTGAGAACCTGCACTGCCCCCTATATACAGCAGGGGCCATTTATAGCTTAATTAGATCCCATATATTACATAATGTATAGGGGCATTAGGTTCTTTCTAAATGTAAAGGCAGAGGCTATCTAATATATACTAGCTATAAGAGCCTAACTAGCCCTACACCGCCCTCTATAGTATACAATAGGGGCCATCTAAAGCTTATTTAAATCCTATATATTACATATATATAGAGATATCAGATTCTTTCTAAATATAATGATAGGGGCTATCTAAAACTTTAGGCCGGATCTTACCTTTATAAATCGCATCATAGCTTTAGGGGTTGTCCAAATATTGCAGCTTTGCCTAGAGTTAAATCAGATTTGTTCAGCCTATAGACTCCTAAAGCTGTGGCAATAGTAACGCATATTTAGAAGCTAGCAAGACTAGGAGCATCTAATTTCTATTAACATAACTAGTAGGAGAATAAACGGAAAGGCCTATTAACTTATTTGCCAGAGTCATCCAAAATCCAGAGCATGTCAGCTAGGCTAAGTTAAGGTAGAAAAAGTCAAGAGGAAAACGGCGGAAATCAGAAAGATAGAGTAATATAAAGGATAGCTACATCCTCAAGCTTTATTAAGGCATTGGAGCTCATTATCTAACTATCTTAATACTTCAAAAGTCATCCTTGTACTCTACCCACTCTACCTTATTACCTTGCATATATACCATTTAACTATTATCAACAATGCTCAACACTAACGCCATTATAGCTATAGTAACCCTCTTTATTATATATATCCCTAGGGCATGGTTTTTTATTTATATCCTCAGATCACGATTTAAGTAGTGAAGGACTTATTACAGGCATCTAAATAAGGCTCTTTAACACCTACCTCTACATTACCCGCCGCCTATTGCCCTAGAGGCTACTGTCCTCCACTCGCCAAGCCACCCTGTATATATATCTACTATACATATATCTACAACATACTCATTTATAAGTATAATGTTACCGTTTATTTTATTCCTTAATATATACAGTTTTATTAATCAGTATTATCACTCTTCTAGAACCGAGTAAAGACTTATAAAACATAGCTATACTATAACAATGCCAACCAGCATATTAAGGCATAATAATATAAGACAACGTGCCTACTACAAGTAGTAGTATTATCTTTACACTAGTTTTACAGCGGTTAAAAGCATAATACAAGAGAATGATTATATATAGAAATCTTAACTAAAGAGGGACCATAATAATATATTTAAGCTAATTATTTAAAGTCCTCTATTAGCTAGTTTTAGAATTATGACAGCAAAGGTATAGGCAGTAAGACATTAAGAGCAAGATAATACATTATAGACGGATTTTTAGAATAGAAGGATATAGCAACTACCTAACCCATATTTGGCAACTTAAACCTACATAGTCTAGCATATATAGGCATCCTAATAAATCTAGTTAAAGTCGGAGTAAAACACAGAATACACGTAATTTAAAGTCTATATCTATATTGTTTTATATACTTATACATTTCCTTTCCCACAAGGATAACCTTTTCTCTTCTTATTTCCTTAGGCTAATATAGGGACAACTTTAGCCTATAGGTTCTCGGTCACCCTATATATAATCTCAGAAAGCTATCACTTTAAGGTTATAGTAATCTCTATACTGTAACTACTCTCACCTATCAGCACACTAATGTTATGTCCTCTATAGTAGATGCAGGATACAGTAGAAATAAAGTACTAGTTCTATTAGTATATAGCAGTAAAGTTAGAAGATACCATTTAATACTTATAGCAGTACTAGCAACAAAAGACTCTAAAAGACGGCCCTTAATAGTAGCTTCCTTGATTTCCTTAATTATAAACTTATACTCTATAACTTCTAGTTTAGGCGCAAGTCTCTCCTTTGCTAACTCAAGATAACTCTGTCTTATAATGCTGTCTAGAGTCGTCTTATTGTTTAGTGGCGTGGTAATAAGCTTCTTCTTGCCATCCTTATATATCTATATAATAAAGAAATTATATCCTCTAGCTTTAGTATATTTACCATTCTCGCTATAAAGCTATAAGATCTAATAATATCCTTGAGTAACTGCTTTCTTAAAAACTATTACTAAAGGACTATAATTGGCTATAATTTTCGCGTATTTAAAACTACCAACCCAGGCTTATACTATGTCCTCTAGAGAATAATATAGGTACAGACCTCCTAGAGATATATCAAGTAGCAATATATAGGCCAGAACAATAAACAGCATTACTTCCCTAGGCGCTTTAATATCGAGTTAGGCCAAAGTACCGATAATAGTAGGGCGAATATAAAGGAAGTTATCAGCACGGTCTTTAGGAAGCCAGCGGGCAGTATCTACTAATAGGAGGCTGAGAATAAGCTTTTTTAACCTCCTCAGGCTTAAAGAGTGGGAGAGAAATGTAAGCAGCCAACGTTTTAAGCCAAGCAACATTATACTTAATATAGAAGACTCTTAGTTAGCCGTTATAGCCGCGGTAGGCCTTTAGACCCTCAAAGTACTCAGTGGCATAGTATAGGCAAGATACAGTTAGCAGCAAACTAAGGAGACTATAGGGCTTTAGTTTAGACTTTAACCACCTAACACCATGTTTCTATATTACAATAACTATATAATCTATATATATGCTCTAATCAGATGATAAGATCGTTTCTTTCTTCAGCACAAGTTAAGGTTTAGTTCTATAGATGTAAATCAGCTTGCAAGCCTACAACAGCTATTTTCCGTCAAAAGCCATAGCTGCCTTACATTACTAGTCTTTTCTATTATATAATTCCAGGTCAACTTACTGGCAAGTACTCTTTTTAATTAACAAATTCATAGCCTGTTAGTTTGTATATAATAACGCGTAAACACCGAAATTAGATACTAAAACCTAGCCTAATCTATTTTATTTCCTTCTTTTCGGCAGGCAGAGATAAAAGTAAGTCGTCAAAAAAAGCTTTTAGTACCACTATCCTATTATATATCCCCCTTTAGAAAGGCATCCAAATTCTTTCGCCATATTTTGGCAGTCAACATATAGGGTATTACTAGTTAACATTACGCCTATTACTTACTTTTGCGTACTAGTACCGAGGCCTTAGCGCTCGGCGACACAACTATGTTGCCAAGTATACGTTTTCTAACAAGTCTAGCCTAAGGCTTTGTAGGCAGATAGCTAAATTCTAGTCTAAAAGTAGTTACAGGCCATTAGACCAGCCCGATTCCCGTGGAGCTAAACTCAACTCTACTACACATGTTCTTAAGGCAAGAAACCTATTAAAGGTGACAGTAAGAGCCCTGTTAATATAGCCCACGCTCTAAATAGAATAATTTGTATATACCGAGGCCAGCACCATTTACCTTATCAGATCTAGTTTTCTTAATAAGTATAATAATATTATAGAACTCAATTAAATGTCTTGAAAATACAATAGTGGTTATTAACTTGTAGATAAACAGCCTCAGCTTGACTTTTAGCAGTAGAATGACACTAAGATATTAGTACTTATATTAGCCTATACATTATATAAAGCTAGGAATTAACACTAGATTAATTTTTCAGCTTATTTTTAAGACAACTTTTAAATAGTATGGTATATCAGAAAGTAAAATGCTCCTTCTTACCCGTATAAATTCAAAAAGTCACCCTATACCCTAAATACATCTTTAGGTAATTTCCCTACAAGCTCCCTATAAATCTTAGAATCTATTACACCCTCCAGTATAAATATTAGGCACCAGCTAGTTTCATTTAAACCTAGCCTTTCGCACAAAGCTATATTACTACTAGCCTTCAGCAGAACACCTATATTTATAGCTGATAATTCTCTATAAACAACCAAAATATCACCATACTCCCCTTCTACCAAGACTTGCATCCCCTTAACAGTAATAAAATTAGGCACAATAATAAAATCGCTAGCAAGCTAGTTAAGAATCTTCCAAGCAGTAGGAGCCGGGCCCTGATACATAAGCCCAGCTATTAATATTTAAAGGTTACCCTTGCTTAACCTTATTTCTCCTACCTTTACACTTTAAAATAAGCAGTCTACCTCAGCTAGTTTAACAACAACAAAGCAAGGAAGCATAATAATACTCTCTTCTACTCTAATTTAGCAAAAATACTTATAGAATCCCATAAAGATAGCTGCGGCAATACTGCCCACACCCCTATAAATAAAGATATAGGTGATAGTCTCGATACTAGATAGTATACTAAGTGCCTCTTTAACAACAACCATATATACATTTATAACATCCTGGGGTATACTATAATTAAAATTAGTCCAAGACGTGTTACTAATAAAATGCTACCCATTTATCTACACATTCTCTTTGGCTTATTCTATAGACGCCTCATACTCTCTATCAATTTAAATAATAATAGCGCTAAAATCCATTATCCTTCTTATACACTCAGTACTAACATAACTATAGATATAATTAATATAGCAGTATCTAAAGACTTTCGCTTTATATACAAGCCCCTGGCCTTAATTTCTATCCATTACAATACAAACGGTTACCAGCTAGGTAATATAATAATATTTACAGGTATAAAGCTTGGCTGATAAAGGGCAAATACTAGTCTGGCGTTAGACTTCGTCTGCAAGGATTCGATACACTACATATAGTGCCCCGAGCGCCTTAAAAGAGCCAAGTTTTATACTAAAGTATTTACTTTCATCCTTTATATAGATGTTACCTAAAGCTAACTTTTTTACAAGCCAAGGCAAGCTTTACAATAGTTACAGCTTATATTTAGGCTAGGTCTAAATCTCTTAAACGGCAGCTATCTAGTTGCTGAGATTTAATATATAGTTAGCAGCGGCCTTTTCTATAGCTTTTAACAGCCTGCAGGTACTATAATAATAATAGTGATCGACAATAGTTATATTTAATTATCTTGGAAGGAAAGAAGACCTAATAAATTAGATAGATAATATTAAAAGTATAGAATAATTCTCTTATAATAATTAAGGTCTTATAAGTTTGCTACTACTACTAGTAGATATATCCAATAATTACCCAAACACTTAATACCAAATACCTAGGTTTCTCTAAATAAGATAAGTCAGCCAGCTAGTTAGCCTTAACTTTAGCATATTACTAGTGTGCCAAATTAGTGATTAATTTATGCATACTAACCTTGGTAAAAGGTGCTAGCGTCCGTAGTTTATACCGAGAGTAGTTTCAAATTATCAAGCCCTATTATCTTGTCCTTACATTTTATAAAATAGATTATCTAAGCTTTTCTCAAGACGCTAAGTTATATAATACAATATCTCGTAAGGTTTTCGAGACTATATTGTTTCTAATAGCGTTTAGGCTTTAGTATATAGAGGCAAGATACTAAGGGGTCCGGAATTAAGACATCTAAGCGCCGCCGCCCGTAGTACTCAAAACATACTACCTATAGGGAAAATCATTATATACATTATTTACAGACAATGCTACACAGCCCTGAGCCAACATTATTATTATACGCTTAACTCTAATAGATATTATTAATGCTATAAGAGAAAAGTAAAGTATAACAAAGGCTGTCCTTGCCAGAATTATCAACAGTTAGAAAAGGTAATTAAATACTCTTACCTATAAAGAAATAAAACTGTCAAGGTTTTATAGAGGTAAGTAGATATATTAGCTTGGTAGCCTAGCTTACAATATAGACTTTTCCTAATATTCCAAGATTTAAGTCTTCTAGATAATTTGTTTTAAAAGATTAAAATACTAAAGTAATAAATTAACATTTAGCTAAAGTTAGCTAAAAGCCATACCACTAAAAACAATTATACCTATAATATAAATCTATTACAAGATTCTACTCTACAATTACTTCAATCCTCCAGCAATATTAAGCAGGACTTATCTATTAATCCGGCAGATAGGAAAACCAAGACAAGTCCAGCTATAAGTACTAGCCCCTAGTTCGACAGCTTAAACATCTTTAAAAGTCCTATCTTTATTAGTAAGGCTACCAATACTATATTTATAACTTAATTTCGCCAAGTTATCTTAAACCCATTAATTTCTAAACCTAACTACCTCCTATAACTAAATTATACTATAAACAAGTCTTTAATATCGCTAGCTAATGTTAACATCCTATAGCCCAGCCCCTCTCACACCAAGTTTCTACTCAAGGCTACTATAAGATACATTAGTCATTATTACTACATTATATAATAAGAAGCAGCTAAAGAAGCTTGGGAGTAGATAAATCATAATTTAAATTATATTAGTACTATTCTATAATGTAGAAGCTAGGCTTTATTTACTATTAGAGAGCTCTACATTACTAAGTCAATCAGTATTAATAGATTTCCCGACATCACATACTTCGCGCAAGCAACTAAGGCATTAGCATATCTCAACAAGCACCTTAAAGTTAAGTATATCAAGCTCTATCTTCTCTTAGTAAGCTAGACCTTTTATTTAGTCTAGGTATAACTAATAACTAAATAGTCTTTTTACTCCATGACTCTAAACCAACAATACAGTACGTACCTCTTTACAGGTATAGCCATGCATACAGCTATTGTTATCAGCCTATACCTAAATATCCTAGAATCTTAGTTGATAGATCCTAGGATAAGGAAACATTAGAAACGCCTCTTCTAGACAGCCTTTATTTTTAATCAAATATTTATGGCTAAGCTAAACCATCCACCAGCAATTTAAGACAAAGATATTAACCTTAACCTCCCTTCTAAAGTACCTACATCTACTCTAAGTAATAGTTTTAAAGACACTAAATACTATATTATAAATATAATACTAGCTAGGCTACTAAGCTCTGTTATTTAATTTATCTATAATATCAAAAAACAGGCTAAAGGTACTTACGTAAATATCTTAAGCCGCACCTAGGCCTATCTTAACAATCTCTAATCCTGGTATAAAGCTCTACCTCGCTGGTTCCAAATTAAAGAAAAGTCCCTAGACAAGCATTATAAGCTTCAAATTATATCCCTTTACCTACATTTCTATCAGGTTATGCCTCTCCTTTCCCTAGATTTTAAAACCAGGCTAATCATTATTAGTATATTATTCTAGCCACTAGGCCACTTCTACTATATACTTTACGCCTTTAAATTAAGGCTTTACGTATCGACTTGTCTAATACATTACCCAAGATTCTATCTAGTGCAACGAAACTTTTACAAGTATATATATAGTCTGCTTGTTACTTAATAAGACTCCTTATACAAGCTTGGATCAATAAGAACTTCGTAACCTTTAATTATTTCTATATACAGTCTTTATTTTCGTCTTTAATTATACTTATAGTTTCCAGCCTATTAGAATGAATAGGTAGTTACTAAAATTAGGAGTTCTATAAAGAGGCGTCCTGTCTACTAGAGCAGCTAAAGACAGCAGGGAACCTGGTAGCTTAAGAATATAGCCAGCATATTAATATAATAGAGGCAACCATGCTAGCCTACTTAAAAATTAACCCCAAGTTGTAATTTAATAACATAATAAAGTATAGCCCCCAAGGGTCTATTTTATAACTTGAGGGTAGCTTTGCTGGTAGGATAGTACTGGTATCGGGAATGCCTTAGTCAGAATAGTAGCAGCTGTCCTTTTAAAAGCTTTTATGCCAGCTGGTAATGGATTTTACCTCTTTGGAATTTGCTGTCCGAGAGAATTACCTCCTAAATATATACTAGCTAGACATAAGTATAGATACCAAAGACATTAGTAAAGTAATTATATATTAAATGTTTTAATAATAAGAAAGCCTATATAGTTAGAGGTATAATAGTAATAATTTATTGTTAGTAGTATTAGATATTTATTAACTAGCTATCTTTTAATAAGAGGTCAGCAAAGAGTAGAATAGTATTGTAAATTATTTTAAAGTAATTTTAGAGTAAACTCTATACAGCTATTTGGGACAAAAGATTTTGTTAATAATCTAGAGCATATTGTAGACAAGGTGTATTACCGGGATGTATGTAGGCGGGGGGGGGGATTAATATTGTCTGGCCAAGCTCTAGTATACTGTAGAGATACTAATAATTAACTGGAGCCCTGTATTGGAAAAATACAAACCTATTGCTATACTTGGGGCAAATGATTTGGTAGGGTCTAGAACGATAATCTATCTACCAAACTTAGTTTTATTAGCATTATTATACATTTTAAAAAGCTACTAGGAGAGGTATAAGGCTTGGTCTACCTGTTTAAGGCTCTTAGGTATAATAGTGATAGACTGTAATATAATATAGTAATTGTTAAAAGATACTAGTATTATGTTAAATTGCTAGTCTTTAATATATTAGCTATATGTTAATCTTTCTAGAAACTTTCGCTTAGAACTGTTTAGAACCGGAAATAGTTATATATGGATCCTTCTAGCAGTTAACATTGTTTATTTTATAAATAAAGTCTCTAGGCGAGCTGGCCAGTTATATAGATTAACCTAGAGACCCACACTATAGGGGTATAGGTATAAATGATGAGGCTTTTTAGAGGAGTGGGTCTCTAATTTCAAATAAATTTATAGGCTGCTAGGGTAACCGCTGGTTATCTTTATAACAATCTAGAATGGCAATAGCTTAGCCTAGCCGATGCCGCCTTTTACTTTGCTTTATACATTGCTAAATACTATAAAAATTAAGAAAGAGGCTATACGGCTTCTCTAAATATAAGGTCTTATAGCTAATTGATTTGGAATTTAGATACGTTGTTATCTTGTGCTTAGTTAAATAGGGAGTTGTTTATCTTTTCTCTAATAGAAGACTAAGCTGTATATAATGTAATAGTTTGCAAGAAAGGCTCTATAAGGCTGCAAATTTTAACTACTATTACTATCTAGTCTAATTATCGCCAAAACTTTTAGAAACCTATAATATTTAAGGTATTAGAAGGCTTAGGTATTATATATTTTAATGTTTAAGAGAAGTAAGAAGCTACGGGACTATAGTCTAAACCCTTGTTATATACCTGCCTATCTAGAGGTTTCTGTCTTCTTAATTATCAGTAGCTATAGTTAAGTTATACGTTAGCAAACTATACCTAGGATTTTGATCTGTCTTTTTTGTATATTATCGGTAATGGAAGGAATATATGTCTACTTGACCGAAGCCTTGTGCTTTAAGTTAAATTTCTTCTAAAGGAGGAAATGGGGGGATAAGTAAGTAAAAGGTAAAATATTTAATGTCCTGATAGACCTGTAAGGATTCTTTAAACTAAAATATTTAATTTTAATTATTTTCTTTCTAACAAGTCTTTTGTATTTAAGGAGGATATACCTTAAGCTTTTAAAAAATATACAACACTACTATTAAGTCTTGTTAATTCTAGTAGATAAGTTTTTAGTACTTTTTAACAGTATATTTGCGTATAATACTTATATTATTTTTGTACTTAAATTAACCTAGCCTTATTGCTCTCTTTTTCTGAGAACGACAACCTCTCTAAGCAAAATAATTGCTGTAGACAAGATAATGGCTATAGATAAAATGATAGCTACAGACAACCTGTCTTCTACTTAACTCCTAAAGAGGTATATCAAACTGTAATTTATTTTAAACATTAAATTAAGTACTGGTTTCTATATTCTGACTAGCTCTTAGACTAATTAAACCTTTTTATAATACTAAAAACGACCTAATGTCTTATATTATTTATTTCTGCTAGACCTTATAACTTTTTAACTTAAGTAATCTTAAAACGATTATTATGCTAAATACTATCTTCAGCATTATCAACGCGCTAGTAGCGCATAAATACGGTATTACTACTATAGGTAGTAACCCTATCTTAGAAGATACCGTAAATAAACCATAGCGTCCTTTACCATAGGGTTATATCTCGCCTAGCGAATTAAAGAGGCTGATATACTAAGTCTACGTTATTACACCCTTTATAAGCACCGTATTTGGAGGTAGCATACGTTAAAACTTTGGCCTGATATTTCTCGGGACCTGGTATAACGAATTTAGCAGCTCAGACTGCTATCCGCTTGCTTTTAGGGCAATGAAAGTAGCGCTTAGATTTTAGCTTTTGGTGCTTTTTACAGGTACCCCTAGCTCTAATGTCGTGATACCGCTCTTCTACTAGCTTGGAATTATTGTAGCCACTATAGTCACGACTATATATACTTAGGACATGTATAATTAAGAGGGCAACGCCTTAAGAGGGCGACAGACTCTGCCGCTTGTTGTCAGTAACAGCTATACTAGATAAATTACAGTTTTCTATATAGTTACTTAGAGTATTATCTATCCTCTATTCTAGGGATTATTACCCTTAAGTAGTGGCTTTTTCTTAGTCTTTAGACTTGCGACCGTAGTTAGTATTAGAGGCTTAATATATTGCGATATTTTAAGCAATAAGCTTACCTTCTAGCTTTAAAATATTTAGATCTTATATATATTTACTCTACCTATTTACTGCTAGAGTCTTCTGTTATGTAGAAAATTTAATACAAGTTTGGCTTAAACCTAACACGATAGGCTGCTTATTTAGAGATTTACAGAATTAAAAATACTATAACGACTAGCTTTTTTGCTAAATCTAGCAGCGCCATAAATACTCTTAATAATAATAATTTTAGCTTTCTCGTCAAACTTATTCCTAAGCGTGTCTTTGAAAGATAAAGCATTATAGGCAGCGTAGTAGCAATTTGCCCTATCGACATTTATGTATTTCTAGGGGAATACAAGTAACTGCTTGGCGATCTTAGTTACCTCCTTTAAAGCCATGCTCTTCTTTACTATACGGTTTGCCAGACCTATCTATAGAGCTTTAGCAACACTAATACTACGACCAGTAAGAATTATATCTAAAGTATGCTCTAGCCTAATAATGGCCTATAGGTAGACTATACTACTATTAATTAGGGGTACTCCCCAGCGACGGTAGAAGATGCCAAAAACAGTATCCTTTTCGGCCATATAGATATTACCAAGAAGCAAGAGCTCAAGCCCTCTAGCAACGGTATAACCGGAAATGGCGCTTATAACAGGCTTCTTGATCTGTATATAAAAAGGACCGATGGGGCCGATATTGCGGCTCTCAACCTTATAGCTGGTATTAACGATGGGCCTCTTGTAGTTAGACTTTTTTGAGCTAAATATAGCAACCTTGTAAAGGTTGAAGCCGGCGTAGAAAGTCCTATAGGCTCTGTAGAAGATATAAACTTTCTAGAGAAGATCTGCCTTAAAGTCTAGAAATATAGATATTAGCTTCTTGCCGGTTAAACCGTTAATTGTATTTTGGTAATATGGTCGGTTAATAATAATTATAGTAATACTATTATTGATCTTGGAAATCTAGACTATATTAGGCTTAGTGTCGGTCATTATAGGATTAGGTAATTTAAGTTGGTGGGCAACTAAATTATAATCTAAAGGGCGCTGGATAGAAAACGTGTAAAGCCGGACTTTAAAAGCAGTAGCCTGTTTCTAATATAGATTGGTAGGCAGATTAGTGATTAGTGCCGTTAGCCAAAGTCTGCCTGTCTAGCTTCTTATACCTGCCTATCTAGCTCCTTCTGGCCGCCTACCTAGTTTATCTTTTTCTTAGAAATTTACTGAGAAAGACAAGTATTGCTCTGGGCCTATATGCTTCTAATTTTATTTTACTTTCTATGCCTTCTATAGCGCCCTATTTCTTCTATAGTGCTTAATGGTTTTCCGAGCTTCTGAGGCCCTGTAAATATATATTAAAAGTAGTACTTAATTAATATAGTTTTTTTATGGTAAACCTATCTTTATATTGTTAAATCTAGGGTAAGTAGTTAATATTTGTATCATTTAAGCTAGATGTGCTAAAAGGTTATATTAAAAGAGTTAAATAGGCAGAAGTAAGAAGTTAGATAGGCCGACTTTATCTATAATGCTGTGTCTAGCCTCTATATATTTATTTGGGGAGGCGTTGTTAGGCCTGAGTCGAGATGCCGGCGTAAAGGTTATTTATGACTAAGGCTGTTTCCGAGAAATATACTACTTATAAACTTCTGGTTTTATTAGGAACAGCAGATCTTTTTATAGGTTAGATTTTAAGCATCTGGCTAAATATTAAATTACTCTAAGACGACTTAGGCAATTGTGTAGATTTTTTATCTAATCAAATTTGCGTCTGGTTATATGCTCGGTTAATTAATTATTATGCCGAAAAGCGCCGCTATGCTGCTTGGATAAATAAATCGGCACGTAATATTAGGCATAGATTTGTAAACTATATATACTGTAAGTATTATATTGGGAGTTTATTATACTAATTTACTTATTTATTATGTTTTAAGTATATAATTATTTCAAATTCTATGTTTGAAGTAGGGGTGGCGTCTCTTGAAATTAGTATTGCCTCTATATTATGTAGAAAATAGAGATTTACAGGGCTGATTTTGGAGGGTATAGGGGTATCTTCTTAATCTAGCTGCTGCAGCTAATTAGAAGCCAGCATTTAATATTAAGTAAATACCTATACTGGTCTTTTTTATACAATCTGACTGCTAACTTGCGAAGCCTCTATTGTTACTAACCCCCTAATGACGACTTTTTAATAACGAATCGCTGCAGCCTTTAATTTCTTGTCGGAATTAATTGATTTTATATTAGAAAGAGCCTCTAGCTGGTTAGATATTAATTTTTTAGAATTGTAGCGACGTTATTAGTGATGATAATGACGAGGAGGAGATTGAAGACGAGATTTTCGTTTATACCAGCTAGATATATAGAAAAACACTACTGATTTGAGCGATTTGTACTGCAGCGAGCGTTTATTTGGGTGTACTTGTAATGTGACAACTAGCGATAATGGTGGTAGGGCTAAAATAATGGTGTATATACTAATTTTGGTAGTGCGCGCTATATGTGTACTGGGGGCCAATATGTACCCCTATACCCTCTAAAATCAGCCTTGCGAATCTTTGTTTTTATTATGTATTCTTGCTGTAAGGGTTGGTACTATAAGGCTATTGCGAATTTGATTGTATGCCGACGTGTGCGGAGCCGAGCTTATGCCGAGAGAGTAGTTATTGGCTAATATAGACTTGGTTTAATCCTTAAATAAGTCTATTATACTGTAAATATAAAGGACGAGAGGTTGCATTAGTAAGATGTAGGCTAGAATAACGGCAATACTTGGCTCTAGCCTGCTCTATATAACTGTCTGTATAATTATATAAAGCATATCTTAAAAGTCTCTAGAGCTAAGACTAGAGAGCGTTTCTAGTTAGACAATACTAATTATATAGATGCTAAATATATTTATATTAGCATAATAGGCCCTATTATATGTAATATAATTAGGTAATTAAAGTCTAGACTTACAAGAAACTAAGGGCAAATATGGTTAAGAGAACCAGCCTGTAATATAGTGGTAGCTGTAGCTTAAAAATATTTCTAACAGAAAGCAACAGCACTATTATATCTGAGACAATATTTAGAGCGCCAATTATGCAAAACACTAGAATACAATCTTTATATTTTCCTTAAAATAGATTTTTATATTTCTAATTATCGTCTACATTTTTGTAGACTAGTACCGCCGCCAAGGCTGTACTAAATATATAGTAAAAGATTACGGCTATAAGGACTTTAGCTATATTGTTTTAAAGTAGGGAAGACCTTAATATAGAAGAGTAGTATTAATATCTTGTAGAGGCCCCCTGCTATAGCCTAGAGTATTTACAAGGCAAATAAGATCTGGTAAATATATTAATAGATACTCGAGAGATATTAAATAAGTAATATATCTAGAATGTAATCTCGACTTCTGCATGGCTATATATATTAATTATTTCGCCAATATAAAATTCTAATCTCCTAATAACAATACCTTTAATCAACTTATCAGCAAGTAGTAAGGCAGTTATGGTTTCAAAAAGCTCTAGCTTACCTACTAATGCCGTGGCCCAATAGGATATTACCGTTATCTGCGCTAAGAATTAGTATCTTTTCTATTTCTCCAAGCTCCTACAATTTCTAAATACTTATATATGCCGCTATTATTAAATAATTACTCTAGTTGAGTACCCGGCAAATGATTCTTCTTAAAACTAGCCGCATTCTAACTGCTATAGTAGCCAGGGCACTAAATATAATACCGACGGCGATGATAGACTTCTAGTCCCGGCATTTAGTAGGAAAGGAGTTTGGCATTGTGTTATAGTTATAAATTATCAGCGGAATTTGCCGTTAGTATAGGACATTAAGCCCCGTACTTATAGTAACAAGAGGCGTTGTTTGAGTTTTATTTTACTTAAGATAAACGCCTGCTAGGATAATATCCAATAGTAGTGTTACGGGGTGCAGTGTTTTACGTAGCTAGTGCGATGAATTTTTCTTGGCCGTCCGTACTATAAGTACCGGACTAGCTTCTGCCCCTCTCGAGGGCCGAAGCAACAATTCAACTCATTCTTCTATTATTATTATTTGATAACCTGTGACATTGTCTGATCAGAACCCAATCACTGCTTTTATCGCCTTCGTGGCCCTTTCAGCCCTTTTTCATTATCTCTTCTTTCTTCGCGTTGGAGCCCTCGAGTGGTTTTCTCTCTCTCTCTAAGGGGCCAGCAGAACTTGGGCACATATGCTCGGCTTTGGTGTCCACGCTTTTACTGGTGATCTGGCCCGGGCAGAGCTGACTGCGTGACCTTTGAAGACTGAGGAGAGAGCTCACGACTGACGAGTCGGTCTAAAGCTTGCCTGTTCTTTATGATCATATACAGAATTGTCTTACCTGCGCCTAATTAAAACTGCCGAGAAAACGCCTTGCCAGGAAGAAAGTTATGTGACTAAACCGAAAACAAGAGAAGCATAACTAAAGCATATAGGAAGAACCCCGCTTTTAAACCTGCTCTCTTACCAAGGTTCTAAAGGGTACCTTCTTAACTAAGCTTTGCGCCTAAGGCATAAATATCAGCCATCACGCCGGGAATTATTTTATAGTAACGGCTAAAGCCCTGGCAGAGCGATATATTTACTTGTAAAACACTTAGTCAAGGAAAAGATCAGACTTTTACAGGATTTGTTAAGCTTAGATTAGAAGAAAACAGCCCTTAATCTAATTCTATAGTTACTTTAGTAACTAAAGTCTGGTTGAAAAGTAGCACTATTGTAATAATTGCCCCTATAACTATTGTAACAAGGTTTACAGTAAGGTGCTTTTAGGTATAAGCATAAAGCCTAAGGAGTATATAGAAAGGCAAGGCCAAGATATTACAGCTTTTAATTAGAGCTAATAGGAGACTTTAAGGAGAGACTATATATACTAGAAAGAGGAAAAGTACCTTAAAAAGATATAATGTTTTAAGTATTATTACTATACTAAGTACTAATCTAAGAACATTTAACTCTCTAGATAATATATAAACTCTCTTAATAATAAGCCTATAGCTCTAATTATTTTATTCTAACAATATTTAGTATTAAAACATCTATAGTAGCTAGCCCTACTAAAGACGCTACTTCTACTAAAATACTAGGCTTTCTAACTATATTATCTAAAGGCTTAAGCCTACTATATCTACCTTTACTTACTCTAAGCTCTACCTACTAGCAAGTAGTTACTAGTCTTTTAATTTCTCCTAATCACTAAAGGCCTAGAAGGGAGTATAGGAGAGACTAGTTACCAAAGAAACCTAAGCCTAAAAGCAAAAAATCTCTCAGCAAAACCTCTTTACCTTTTACCCAAAGCCTTCCTACTTAGCTATAACAACCCCTTTTAGCTAAGCCTAATACTATAAGCTAATACCCGTTTAGTCTATTCCTCTATAATACTATAATGCCGCCCTAGATAGCACTACTTATATTATATAACCTTAAAATACTAAGATTTAATAAAATAAATATTATTAAGTCAATATCTACCTTAGAGGACATTTCTCGCCAATTTTTTTATCCAACAGACTAGATTCTTTCTTTATTAAAACAACACTATACTAGCTCTAATCTAGTCTATTTAATTAAGAAAGTTACTACTAGACTAAATATCTAGGCTTTACAGAGTTAGGAACTCTTAGCCTACTTTAAAACCAATAATACTTTCTCTTAAGTAGATCTAGGCTTAGTAATAGAAGCAATCCTCCACCAGAATCCCTTAGACAACCTTGAGGAATAGAAATAGAGGATTACTAACTATAACTAAGTACTAATTAAAGCTAAAGAGATGTTTGATTAGGGAAGCAGGACCTTCTATAAGATACTCCCATCTCGGATTAAAAAGTAGCTTCTTTCTAGACTAGCCTTTGAGGAGAAGGTTAAAGACATGCCCTAGATAGAATTTAAAGACAGGCTTCTATCTATCCTTAATAGAAAACTAGAGTACTCTAAGCAAGACTATTACCTAGCTATAAAAAAACTTTCTAATTGTTTCTAAACAGACCTGTAGAATTAGCAGAATCGACAGTATATAGAGAAGCAACAAAATAATAATCTAAGATACTTAAAACCTACCAGTATATATTTAGAACCTATCGTTTAGCCTAATTAGTATAGAAATTAGGGCGACAGTTTTCTTAAACAAAGGATAGACAACCTTATAAACAAATTTGTCAACTTAAAAATCAAGTAGCTAAGAATGTAAGAGAAGAAGAAAATCGACAAATAACTTAGATATTATACTAAAGCAACCTTTTATAATAGACGATAAACTAAACTCAGACTAACTAGAATAGGCACAGTAGAGTCTATTTAGAGACCTAGCAGCTAGGAAATCTACTCCCCAGCCTTAAGTAATAACAACGACAATACTTATAGCATTTCTACTATTTAGCTCAAGAAGGATAGTTTTCCACGTATATGCTACAGCTATACAGGAGAAGACTATACTACCTATAAATATAATAAAATCAACAAGCTTATTACTAATAAGCTCTTTTATATAGAGAAGTATAAGGGTTTTTTAATAATTCTTAATACTATTATAGATACTTAAAACAAGTATTTTAAATTTCTAAACCCTGTTAGTATTTAACTCTATTATGATCAGAAAGGAATTAGAATTAAGAAGTATACTAGAGGCCAACTAGAGTTTCTATTACAGAAAGGCAGAACTAATTTACCATACATCCTTTAATACTAAAAACTTATTAAGGCAAACCTATTATTTAGAGGTAACCCAGCCTTAGGAGAGGTTAAACTAGTCTAGAATTCTAAACTACTAGGAAAACCACCAGCCATTAGATCTATATTAATAACCTTAGACCTATCTCTCTACACTATTACTATAAGCAAAGAGCAGATTTATTTAAAAGATCTACAAACCTTTACTAATGTTATAAAGAAGAGACAAATAATAGAGGACGGTATAAATTAAGACGACAAGGCAATATATAAAGCCATACTAGATACTTTTTACCTTAAAACACACGTTTACTTTAAAAACAATTTACTAAGTTCAAGCAGTCTAAGTAGAAAGGAACCAGATAACTTAGAAAGCCACACAGTAAAAGAATTTACTAGGCACATAGAATATAATTAAGTTAGTATAGCAGCAGGGGCGGCAATAGAAAAACTAACCTACGCTAAGCTGAAAAGACAACCAGTAGAAACCTTATCTCCAGAAGAAGCAGCAGTATAAGCAATTCTTAGCAAAACTATTAAGATACGTACTTCTAATCTCCTAGCTCTTAGGGAGACAAATACTACTTTAATTAAGTACCTGTAAGCTTTACAAGATAAGGCAAAGACTATTTTACAAATTCCTTTTAAACCTATCTACAAAATAAGAAGACAAAAAGACTAGTACCTAAGTATTAAGGTTATTAGCACTCCAATAAGTAACTTACCAAGAGAAACTATTTTAACCCTAATAATGATTAGATATTATATTAGCTCTCTAGCTACATTAACTTTAGATATAATTAACCAAGGATATTATAATTCAGCTTTCCTTACCATATATATAGGAAGCAACTAATATATATCTTTACCAGCTTTACTTAATACTAGGGCAGAGATAAATCTACTACTATTAAGCTATTATAGCTAAAACTAGCTTACTTATTCTTTTCTTAAAGATATAACCTCTATAATCTATAATAGAGAAGCCTTATCTCTAATTAGGGTAACTAAAAATTAGATTTACATTAGCCCTAATTAGATAAAGCAAGTTTTCTTTATTGTTAACAATGTAACCTATAATATTATATATTATATTCTTTTTAAAATACCGTTTTTTTTTAACACTAATTTAACCTTTAAAAAGTTAAAGGGTTTTTTATTTACATATATTATATTAGGGGACTTCTAGATAAAGTATAGCCTAAGACAAAGAAACCAGAAGCCTTTTTATATAGCACCTAGTAATAGAGTACAAGTCTTAGAAAAATATATTTTACAGACTTTAGCTATTTAGGTATATTTAAAACGATCTAATTAGAAACCAGTAGTAATCAGTACTTTAGTTAAGCCTTTTTTAACCTATTTTAATATTAAAAAAGATAATAAAATTCTTAGTATTCTCTAGGACAAAGATATTTAAAAGTTATCAGTTTCTTTTACAAAAGACCTTTAGCATAAAGTATGTCAGCTATATATACTTAAAGGCATTAATAAACCTAATCTTTAATATATCTACAGATTATATTTAAGAATAAGAACAGCCTATACTTATAAATAGGTAAACTTAATTTTATTACCTACCAATATTACCAAATCGATTAGACATACTTGTTAATTTATAATTAGAACCCTATATAAGAAGACAAGAGTTAAAGTATATTCAGTAGACAATTACCTATTTAATAGATTAGTTTTAGAGAAAACAGTTAACTAGAAGCTAAGCTATAAAGCAAAAATTAAAGATACTATAAATCAAAACTATAGACATAAATATAACCCTTAGATACAGCTAAAATTCTTTAAGATTAAGAGGGAATCTTGACTTACTCCTAATTACTTAAAATAGATTATAAAGGACAACTATAATAGTTTTTTAACTAAGGAAAGGAATATATTTACCTATTTCTTGTTTAATAGAGAAAAAGCTCTTACTTAGGACTAGTCTTATATATCTTAAATTAGTATAGATATTACTTCATTTTAAATAATTAAAACTGTACTATATAAGGCATACCAAGCAAAGACAATCGAGTTACCTAGAGCCTTTAGAGCAATAGCTATTAAAATGCTAAGAGAAAGAGAGGCGAGTAGTGTTATTAAGGAATCTTACACAGTATATTAAAATAACTAGTTTTTAGTTAAGAAAAAAGACTTAGGGTACCGGCTAATTAACAATATCTTTAAAGGAAATAAGGTTATAATTAGAGACGCCTTTATATCTCTAGCAGTAGACAAATTTACAGAAGAATTTATAATGTATAAGATTCTCTCTCTCCTAGATTTCTTTTCAAGCTATAATTAGGTTAAGCTTAATAAGAAGAGCCGCGACATAACAATTTTTACAACACTAATTAAATTATTTTAATAATGTAGCCTACCTATAGGTGCTACTAATTCTATAGCCCAGTTTATACAATGTATAGTATAGCTACTATACAACTTAATTTCCTTAATCTACAGACCTTTTTTAGACAATGTAGCTATTAGAGGTCCCGATATAGATTATAACAACAAAGAGATTCCTAATCTACCTAGAGTTAGAAGATATATAACAGAATACATTAAGAATCTTAACAATGTTCTTTATAATATAGAACTAGCTGGCGCGGCTATTAATACTTACAAGTTAGAATAGTATAAGCATTAAATAGACATTATTAGATATATATACAGTACTTTTAGCCAAGTACTAGTAAATAAGAAGATTATTAAAATTAGAGAATAGAAAAGCTATAAGAATGTTTTTTAGGTCTGCTTCTTTATCAGCCTTGTCAACTATTACTAGGCATAGATACCGTTTTATAGGATTGTCGCCAGGCTATTCTTTAACCTCCTTAAGAAAGGAGCATTGTTTTACTAGTTAGAAGAATGCTAGAAAGCCATAGATGTATTAAAAGCAACTATTACGACTAAACTATATCTAATTAACATTAAATATAGCCAAGGAAACATTATCCTTATAGTTAACACGAGTTTTTAAGGATGGGGAGCTTGTCTTATATAGGAAAAAGATAGTATTTAATATTCCATAAGGTATAAGAGTAGAGCTTAGATAAATATAGAAAAGCTTTACGACGCTATAAAGAGAGAATGTAGGGCAGTTCTCTATATAATTAGACGCCTATAGTTTTATATTTATAGTATATACTTCTTTTTAGAAATAGATTTAAATATTCTTATTTAGCAGCTAAAGGGAGCTATAATAGATATACCCAGCGCTCTTATGACAAGATGGCTGGCGGTAATTAGGACCTACAACTTTACAGTTTGATATATAAAAGGGACAGAAAATACAATAGCTAATACGCTGTTTTACAAACCTCTAGGGCTATCTAATAACAATAATAGGCAAATTAAAGGAGATATTAAAGACTAGTACAAAATAACTCTTAAATATATAGCTATAGTTAAAGCTAATTAGAGCCCCGTACTTGATAATATTTACTTTTAGTCTAAACAGTTTAAAAATATTATAGTATATCTTCAGGACAGTATAATACTATAAGGACTTTCGACTTTATAATTATAGACCTTTAAGAAAATAGCTTATTATTTTGCCCTTTATAAAGGAATCCTCTAGCAATTACCTAAAAAGGGCCTTAAATAACAACAAGTTATTAACAATCTTGATTTAAAGTTACGAATTATTAGAAATACTTATACTCCCTTAGGTTATTGAGGATAAGATGCAACATATTCTTAAATTTACGCTATATATTACTAGAAAAATATATAAACTAATATTAAAAACGCCATTACTAAATGTCTAAAGTATATAAGGTGGAGTGTTAGAATTTATAACGATAGAATTATTTCGACTATTTCTAACCAGCTATTTATAAAAATTTATATTAATGTCTAACATTTGCCTTCTAATTAGGGGTATGACAAGTTAGCAGAAGCCCGCTATAACCTTACCAGCTGGGTAGAAGCTATGTCCCTTAGAATTGCCAACGCTAAGAATATAAAGAGGTTTTTTATCTAGTATATTCTACTCAAATGGGGACTACCTTTTAAAGTTGTTATCGATAGAGGCAGGGAGAATATGGGGGAATTTACACAGTATTTTTAACTAATTAGAGTAAGACAAATCCTACTTTCTGCCTATAACCTATAGGCGAATGGAATTGTTAAACACAGGTATTTTACTTTTGCGGCAGCTTTGACTAAGATAATAGAAGATGGCGTAAGGGGATAGAGATACATTCTTCTATACACTCTCTTCTCTAATCAGACATCTTTAAGGCGTTTATATAGGAAAAGCCCGTTCTATCTCCTTTATAGATATAATCCTATCATTCTAATAGAAACCGATATTTCGATTTAGAGAGTGCAAGTATGGGAACCTTATATGTCGCCTTAAGAGGCTTTACACTATTGCCTTAGATTCTTGCTTAATTTAGCAAAAGACATAGAGCTGGCGCGACAGTTTGTTGCTAAATTTAGAAAACAAGCTGTTGGCAGAGACACTTACTATAGGTTTTTAAGACCGACGCCTTTAAAGGAAGGAGACCTTGTTTTTGTCATTAATGAGCAACAGAAAACTAATTACTTCTTGTTTAGAAAACTAACATACCGATAGTTTAGTCTGTACATTATCGACTCTATTTCCCCAAACAATGTATATAAGCTTTAAATGCTGGATGGAGCTAAAGTTAGTAGGATATATTTACCTTAAAGGCTGAAGAAGTTTGTTAAACATAATGGGATTTAGGAGCCGAAAGTGTTATTATTATGGATAGAAAACCCGCCTAAGATAGAAACTATAGGCTACAAGCTTTAGCAAATATAACTGTATAATATTTTTTTAGACCTATTTTTGTCTATTGCCGACATAGAGATTAAGAACAATGGAGAAGATTCTAATTATTATTAAGACTTTTTAGATATTCTATTATAATAGATACCTGTAGATATCTTACAGTTAATAGAATCTATTTCTGCATTCTCCTTTAAGGACTTAGAAAACTTGTCTTAATATTCTAGCATTATGACGCGATCTTAAATATAGCAGCTATTTTACCAACTACTGTAATTTAACTAGTATATTAACATTTTAATGGTTGGGACAAACAACCCTTGTTGATTAGACTATTAGTTAATTTTATAAATACGTTGCTTTTCTTCTATTTAACATTTGGCTTTATTTTGTTGTCCCCGGGGGGGGGATACTCCTGTCTGCAACACATTAAGACTGGCAGTCTGCTGCAGACCAATTGTTTTCTTTACGTCTAAACATTTTTTGCTGGGCTTCTTTTCTTTTATTTATTGCCCTACAACATTTGTTTTGCTCTAATCAGAGCCCAGTTCACATTCATTTTACTATTATATAATATATAAAATTTGAAATTAATTGCTTATTGTGAGAGTAGAGAGTAGTGGTTCTGTAAACTCAACGTTTGTTATCTTATGTAACCTTTTACTCTAATTTTTTTCCAATTACTCTCAGAACCTCTTTTCTTCCGGCTTTAGCTTTTTAGGTCTGGGCCAAAAACCCTTTACCTTTTTAATTACTTTTTTCCTTGCTTTATTAAAGTTAAATTTCTTATTAACTTAGGTATATTTGCCTAAGGTAAGTTTTGATTAGGGAGCGCCCTTAAATTTATAATTAAGTAGAGCAGCGGTGGCTTTAATGGCAGGAATGTAAGAATTCTTATTGAAAGTATAGTTGCCGCCTTTAATATAGTAGAGATAGTTAGCATATATACTCTTTTTAAAACTAGGAATGCTTTGGTATTTAAAGAAAGGAACTATAATGGAGACCCTATAGTTAAAGTTTTGAGATATATATACAAGACAGTACTTATAGGGAGAAGCATTTTGATAACCAAAAAAGGTAATAAAAAGGGTAGGGGCGTGGTATTTGTTGTCTGATTGGCATAAATTAAATATGTACTTTCTGTATAGCTTGCCGTTAACCTTCTCGACAAAGACCTCGTTAGTATCCGTCTATATTAGTATTTAAAGGTACTTGTAAAGGAAATCGCAATTCTTGTTTAGTAGGAAGAGGATAAAGAAGTTGATTATAATCTTTTTAATAGTAGGTTTAAATAGAAGCTATACAATATACTAGTTTGTGCCGCGGCTGATTAAGGTATAGATGGAGATATTTTAGGCAAAAGAGGTATAGAGTTTAGACTTAAGGACAATATTTTGCGGAAGCATACCTTGGTTTATAAAGGTAGTGTAAATGCTGTAGTTAACAATTAGTTTAGGGTAGTTAGACTTATATAAGAGATAAATAGGCTTCTATTTGCTTTCCTTTTTTCCCTTTTCCTTTTTATCAGGATTCTAGAGAGTGTGGAAAGATATTTTGAGAGGTAAGAGAAGGAAGATAGTAGTATAGGAGTAAGATTTAGTTTAGAAAGCTTATTTAGTGTTTGATTAGAGTAATAAAGTAATGCCCTAAATAGTAGAAAGTTGGTGTTATAAAAAAAGGTTGAACGGAATTGGTAAAAGAGAGGGGAGGTTTTTAAAGAGCGCGAGAAAGTACCTAAGAGGCCTAGTAATTTACTAACCTTAGCTACTTACCTAAACAAATACTTAGACCACTCTAATACCTAAAGGAAAGCAGAAGGGATAAAAAGTAACTAACAGACGTGAGTAATTTACAAAAAGCAGCGCTTTTGTTAGTCTATAAAAACCCCGTGGCACCTAACGCAACCTTTCCTTGAAACCTTTCCAACTAATACCTATAAATCTCTTTTAGCTGCTTTCTAGTTTTTAATTAATTATATCTAAAGCCTTTGATAATACTAAAAAACTAATTTGGGCAAGATATATTACTACTACATTTTATTCTTCTTACAACTTCTAAGCAGTAAAGCTACCCTTTTTACAATATTAACCTCTTTACTTAATTACCTACACGGCATCCCCTAGGGGTACAAGCTTTCTCGCCACTTTTTTTATACTTCACTCCTTCTTTTTATTACCTACTTAATTTCCTTATACTTTTTACTATATTTACAGGTAATTAGAAAGCCACTATGAGTAACAGGCAGTCTAGAAGGGGCAGATCCAGCTGTCGTTCTAAGTCTAACTTCCATATAACTAAAACTTCGCAAGTAGCTTCCTCTCGCCGTAAATCTTCTAGACTCTCGCCCAGCGTTTTCTTGGGAGAACCATTTAACCCAGATATCCCAATTCCATTAGTCGAGCCTGTTTCTATTGCTAATCAGGTTAACCCTACCGTCTAACTATTACAACTATCCTTTTATAATAACTTTAGCATATAACTATCTAGCATCTGTTTTTCTAATTTAGTTAATATCTAAAACTGTTACAACTTTAGCTATAAGGCTAGTATAGACCTTTTCTACAACCTATTTAAGACTTAAATCTTTATATATAGGCTCAAGATTAAATAAGTTTAGCCAATAAAATATAAGGACAGGCTTTTATTCTTTAACATTAATTACATTATTATAGGCAATTAGGTACAAAAGATGGTTACCGACTATTTTCCGGGTATTAATATATACCCTAAGCTTCAATTACTACCTAGGTTGCAAAACTTCTTTAGTAAACATTAGGCATACCTGGCTCTAAACCTGGCAAATACTAAGAGACTTCTAGCTTAAAATAAGGAGCTTTAAAGCAACTATATCTTAGCTTTAATTAGATAGTAGCTTCTTAACTTTACTAACATTATATTTATTAGTTACTTTGTTATTTCTTATAATTAGCTAGCCTACCCTAACTTTAAATGGTTACAACTAATATTAGAGCACTAATTTATCGTTATACCGGTATATATACCTAGGCATTTTACCCTTAGAATCTATAATCGCGCTACTAATTGTTTTGGGTTTATTAATATCTACCTAAATACAAGAGAGTAAAATTGTAACTACAAGAGGATTATAACTATCTATAAGAGCTTTATCAAGGAAGAATGTCTTGGAGTAAAGGAGCCTAGAGCAATTAGAGTCGCTATTTTACCCTAGACAAGCTTTATTAATTATGGCTAGTAGGTAACCAACTATGTGGCTTTCTTTTTTTAAGAAAATAGGGGAAGGAATAATTAGGAGTTTAGCGACTAGAAGAGCTTAAACTTAACCTAGAATCCTTCTATAAGGCTCTTTTTTAAAGAGATAGTAGTCTAGATATAGATATTTGCTATTTAATTAGAGCTAAACAGACTTAGGTATGGTTTTTGAGAATCTGTTAACTGCCCTTTAATTAGCCTTAACGATTTCTGGGAGATAAAGAAAAAGTACAGTCTAATCTCCTAGCCAGAACTTATTAAGAAGGGACTTTATAATACAAAGCTTTATACAAATCTACCTCTACTATTTATAAAGTAACTACTAACTAAAATAATCATAAAAGAAATAAAGAACCGGGTTAGATACGTTAATCTATACCGCCTAATTAACTATAAAATCTCTTATATATAATTAGAGAAGCTACTTTCCTTAATAATAAAACAACTAAGTATGGGAGATAAACAGTTTTTTGTTTGTGCTAAAACGGTTAAATTACAACCATTTATTACAAAGATAAGTATAAGGTTTTACTAGATTGATAGATATTAGAGTATAAAGCCTGATAGTATTAAGATAGATGACAAACACAAAGCTCAGTATGATTAGATTAGAGCTTATAATGCTTAGGCTTACCATTACATAATTACAAGGAGGGTAATAGAATGGGTTTTAATACCTACTATATAGCCAAAGTTTTACGGATAGACTTGTGTTATTTAAGCACATTATAAAGGTAAAACTTAGAATACTATCAACTAGGTGACAGCTCGAGACTAGCGAGCTAAGTGCTGTAGGGATACGAGAGGGAATTGATTAGAATGGTAGATAAATGGTTTGGTCGACCCTTCTACTCTGGGGAGCAAAGGGCCGGAGAGGGGTGTGTTATAGGGTACAGTGTTTTACATAGCTAGTATGATGAATTTTTCTTGGCCATCTATACTATAAGTACCGGACTAGCTTCTACCCTTCTTGAGGGCTAAAGCAATAATTTAACTCATTCTTCTATTATTATTATTTGATAACCTGTGATATTGTTTAATTAGAACCTAATTACTGCTTTTATTACCTTTGTAGCCTTTCTAGCCCTTTTTTATTATCTCTTCTTTCTTCGTGTTAGAGCCCTCGAGTAGTTTTCTCTCTCTTTCTAAGGGGCCAGCAGAACTTGGGCACATATGCTCGGCTTTGGTGTCCACGTTTTTAGTAGTAAGCGGCATCTAGCTAGATCTGGCAGTGTGTAGGTATAGTGATTTGTCGAGACGTCTGTTTAGTTTTAAAATTCCTGGGTACTATATACAGGCTCTATAAGGGTAACATCTTGCTATAATATATGTCTAGAGGGGATCTTATTATAGAGGCTGGAATTGGTGTTAAATTACTCTAAGATTGTTATATTAGCTTTATTCTATATAGATAAACGTTGTGTATAGATTACTACTTTGCTTACTTCTTTCTTTTTAAAAGTTAGCTGTTGCTTTTATATAGTATGTAGAGGTAGTAGACTATTCTAGAAACTAGGGCATGATTAAGCTTAAGCTAAGTGGGATGTAGCTAAATAGATAGTTGAAGCAGGCTAATACATATTATAGTATGGCACTAAGCCGCGTTACTTAGTCGTTAGGCCTTTCCTAGAAGGCATGCCAAGTTGTTATTACTTAAATATACAGAATATATTTAAAGAGTCGTCTATATATCTATAATGGCCTATAGTATATAATTTTATAAACCTTGTTACTTGCAGGATTTAGGTGTAAACCGAAGATAAAGTTGTCTTTTTATGCCTTGGCTAAGCAGTAGTTAGGGCAATGTACTTAAACTACAAGTTTGTTAATAACGAGATTATACTTCTTGTCTGTAGGCAATTAACTCTAGGGGAAACCGGGGTTGGGAAAGATAAATGGTTATAGCGATAAATAAATAACGGAAATCGTACTAGGGCTGCTATATACTTATAGAGCAGAGATGCCTAATGTATATAATTGCTTCTAGTGGGCGGCTAGCGATATTTTTAAAATGCTTTGCGGCAAGATATATGCAGGCTTCTAGAAGCGGGTAATAAGATAAAAGTTTAGGTTATTTTAGGAGTAACTATAACAAGTATCTTAGCGCTTAGATTTCCGCCTTTTTAGCAATTTAATATTACAAGCTTTTTAATTTAATTAGTCTACAGTTTATTAAGCTTTAACCTTTAATAGCAGCTAAGAACGTCTACCTTGATTTAATTATGCCCAACTTAATTAAGGAAAGAAACTAATAATCTTATTTATCTAAGGATGACTTATTATTAGCGGAATTTGAAAGCCGAGATCTCCGGCTTAAATGGATAGTAAATTACTAACCTATTTAGGTAGAAAGTACCAAGCCGCAGTAACGGCCAAAAGAGCAGCTACAAATATCTACTGTAACACTATATTAATATTATAAGTGTAGAGTGTTGGTTAATTTGCAACCTTATAATATAGCGAGAATATAGGACATTAAACATTAATATTACTCAAGGCTGGCAGTACTTGGGTAATACTATATAAAGTTATAATGTAATTATAATCTTAGTAGAAAGTTGTCTGTAGATTTAAGTAATCTTGGTTATTATTAAATCTTTGTTTAAACTTAATCTATAATCTTATTAATTAGAGGATATTTTAAATACTCTATGTAAGGCTTGTATAGTATATTTTATAGACTTACTCTTAAATCTACTTATGTCTTATTAAGCCTAGGCATTAAGGGGTTAGAGATGTTGTTTAATATAAAAGTTAGATATCTAGATAACAGGAACCAGTGGAGCAACCAAAGAGACTGTAACATTTATCTAAACTTTATCGAGTCTTGTAAATTATATACTTAAGATCTTTATCTTACTTCTAATCCTATTAGTTATTACTTATGGTTTAAAGTAGAAGTAGTTTTATAAACTTTTAGTTAATATAATACTATATATAAATACCTATACTAAATCTACTAAAACCTCTAGGTAAATCTAGGTGGAAGAAATTATTAATATGCCTTAATTAAAACTAAGTTACTATAAACCAGGTAATATCGGTCTTAGTTCTCGTAATAAGCTTCGAGCCGTTCTACGTATATCTATAGCTTAGATATGTTTTCCCTATAAAAGCCGTTAGAATATAGCTAAGCTAATTTATCTTCCCTTAGCTTAACCTGTTAGAATTGAGGCAAGTCTTATAATATATTAGCAGATATCTATCTAAGGTCTCTTATAGTAGATAAAATTTAGCATAAAATATAGAAGCAAGAAAGGAATAGTTTTTCTTTATTATTACTTTAATACTATTTTAATTGCTTAAATTTTAACTTATATTGCCTGAATTTTTTACTTTATTGACTTTGTAAATAAAACCTTGTAATAATTAAAATAAGTATTTAATATAATATAGAAATTGAAACAGTAACGGTTATATTACTTCTATATATTAAAGGGGGAGGGGGGGTTAAATAAAATAATGATCTTTAGCGAAAACGTAAAACTATCTTATCTATTTCTGTTTCTAATAATGTGTTAAGATTAATATAGAATTTAATACCTCGAGAAATGTTTCTTATTTAGCACCCTCTACTAAATATAGAAACTAAATACCTAAATTCTTTTAGAAGCCTAAGGCTTTTAAATTAAGTATTGCAGGAGTTAGCAAGCAATAAAGACTTAAATTTTATCTAGACTTAGTGAGTATAAGAGTAATTTAAACTAGCTATATAGTAATATTCTAAATTTTGCTATCAACAATATACTGCTAGGGCTTAAGTAGGAAAAATACTAAGTTTTTTATAAAGAATGTTAAGGTGAGGTAGAATCTAAAATTATTTCTAAAATTCCCTTTAAATTTGTTATATTAATAGTTAGTATAATTATAGTCCTACTAAAATATTATTACTGTCCTGTATAATAGAAGTAATACTACCTCTTACAGCTTATTGTCTCTTAGAAGTAAGCTCTTCTACGCTAACAGGCTCTATATTCTTAGCCCTAGGCTAGTTAATACCTCTTTCGACTATATCACTAGCCCCCTTCTACCTTTTTAATTTGTCAGCACGCCTTTTAAGGTTAGCTCCTATTGCCCGGGCCTTTTTCTTGATAGAGTTATTACTTGTTGTGGCGGGCTGGCTGTACTAAAGGTAACCCTCGAGACCTGTACAGCACTCTGTCTTGTTACTATAGGTCTTAGCACTTGACTCCCCTTGTACGGGCTTGCCAAACTATGTCGCGTTATAGATAGAGGCGGATGTAGTACCAGGGAGGCTGCCTAGGGCATCTATTTATACTGTTATAATGTTGTTTTGCCCTTACCCTGGGACTTCTGACTTTGTATTTGGCTTAAAGGAGTCTTTACAGGGGGTTGTTTCAGGCTTGTATACCTTTACACTAAACTTAGGAGCAGCGTTATTGCTAACTTTAACTCCTGGCCTATACTATTAGAAGGCAAGGCCGGGGTTAGTCTTTAATAATTTAAGAGATGGCATGATTATAAGGGATAAGACATACTTCTCTATGCGTGAGAGGCTCTGCGCCGGGTTTCTTGCTATAGAACTCTCTCTAGCCAGCAAGCAACTTAGTGTTTTGTATAGATATGGTTGTTGATATGATGAATAGGTTGTTGTTTTAGTAAATAGAAATGGCTTGTGGTTGTTTGGATTTAAGGGATGGGTTATTACTAAAGGTTGAGAAGATAAATATGACCAAAATGAATCTAGAATTAGAGCTTATGAGAGTACTGAAGTTTCCTTTAAATATGAAAAGCCTGAGAATATGCTAGGCCATGGCTACGTTAGCTATATGATGCTGTTTAGACTGGTTGAGCCAGCTAATGTCTGCCTATCTAGCTAGTTTTAATTACCTACTTAATATAAAAATAATAGCTATATATATATTTAAAAAAAAAATATATATTTTATATTTACTTTTTATTAAGCTTTTTATTTCTTAAATTTTTTATTAAATATTATAATTATATTAAACTTTTATAAAGTTTAATAAGTAACTTATAAAGTTTATATTAGTAATATTATTAATTAAGTATTATATATATATATATATATAAATATATATATTAGTATATTATTTATATTTAAAAGTAGTATATAAAATATAAGTTTTACTTTAAAATAAAGCTTATATTTAAATTTATTATAAGCTATTTAAGCTATTAAAGCTATTAGCTAGTAATTAGCTAGTAGCAAGCTAGTAGTACTATTAATAAGCTATTTTAAACCTTATACTTTTAAATTTAAGTATTATATATAAGCTTATGTTTTAATATTAGTAGTTTTTTATTATATAATATATATAACATAGTTGGATACCCAGCCGTACAGGATATCTACCCGCACACTTTTACTAACTTTGCCAACTTTAGCCAACCCTGGCACCCACTAAGTATAAAGGTATTAATTAAAATTGGCACTAATTGGTACCAACTGTTTTTAATTACTTGTTTCTAATTAATTTTATTAATTAAGAAGGGTTAACATAGCTGTAGTACTAGTCTAAAGTAGCTGACTTTTGGTGGGAAAATCGGGTTTCTTATTAAAATAGAGCATTTTAGCTATATAGAATTAACTTCAATCTATACCAGCCAGACCAACTATTTAGGCGGTCCGCCACAGACTGCTTAAGAATGTACTATTATATACTCTAAATCTAACTTACTAGACTCTTTTGCATTATTTTTATAAGTTTTTACATTATGCCTAGTCTTATTGCAATTGCTATATTGTCATTTGCCCAGTCTGCTATAGACTGCCTCCTCGCTATTACTAGCTATATTATTAGCTAGCTGCTTTCCCTTTTGTTTTTCTTTAATTATAACCTAAGAGTTCTTAATACTAAGTGCTCCGCCAAGCTATACCCGACTTCTTTTAGCCCTTCGACGCTTAGCAAGCCCAATATTAGCCTTCTCAAGAATATAGACCCGATTATTTAAAAGAGTGATCTAATGCGCCATTATTTATATGCCCTTTGTAAACTTCTCAACTACCTGGATAATTAATATAGGAAAGCTTCTTTAATAGGCCGAGATTTTGCCTTTAATAAAACTTAATTACTAGATAGTCTAGTAGGCATTAAAAGGTATCTATAAATTTTATTTTAATAGTAACAGAGGGAGTAATTATACTAGAGTTTATAGGCAGACATCTAGCTTGGAAATAATAGAATCTGGGTCCCAAGAAGAAATACCGGCTCCTCTAAACCCGGATAATATATTGTCTTTTGTAAAAACCTTGTTGTAGGCTGTCTTAAATACGATAAAGAACTCGGATTTAGTAATATAGTTAATAGAGGCCCGGATAAAAAGATTGATCTTATTACTATATGCATACTTTAATGGCAAATATAATAAAATGTCTAATGGCTAAAGCAAATAAGATAAATGTACCGGTATGCTAATAGGGATAATGTTGTTTGTCTTGTAGTAGTTTTTAAAGTCTGCCGATATATAGCTCTTGTATCTATCTAGGATAAGCATCCGGTATTTGCCCGTGGTTTGCTTAATTATATACTTGTTAAAGTACTAAATCTATTCCAGACCAGTCTAATTATCTGTCCATCTATTTAGAGTAGGCTTAATTACCCAATCATTTAGAAAACCTGACTCTATAGTCTAGTTGCAAGGTAGTAGGCGCCTTGTATAATAATGAACGGCAGGATACACCAGCCCTTTGCATTAATGCATTTAATAGCCGTTACCCATTCTCGGTTTCCAGGCTGTATAGATTTAGCCTTTCTATGCCGATTAGAGTGTGTAACAACTAGAGTTGAGGTTATCTGGCCCATTATAAAGCCAGTCTCATCAAAGTTATAGAGATTATTATCCGTAATTCCATACTTGGCCATTATGTTGCAAAGCAGTCAAAACCAGTTCCTAATAACCTTAGGATCTTCGCAGAGGGCCCTCTAATAGTTATAAGGCCGATTAAACCTGGTTTTCAAGCTTAGTTGTGTATCCATAAAGCGTCATACCCATCTAGTACCAACAGGCTTGCTATTATATAATGCCAGTAGGAGGTTGGCTATATCTTTTATACCAGAAAGCTGCATTAGAAATCCTTATACATCCTGGTCAATAATATATCAGACAAGCATTTGCTCTTCAATCGGTTAAAATTTATAGTCGTTAACATATAATCTTTTACAATACGGTCGTTTATTTATCCTGTCACGTAGAGTAGATTTAGGGACATTAAAGATCCGTAAAGCCTAACGTGTACTTAAGGGTTTCTTTTAATTTTTTTAGAATTCTTAATTGCCTAGAGTAATAGTTAAATTTTGTCTTCTTTTAAGTAGATTGGCATTATAGATATTAATTTTTAGCGTATTAAATATTTAAGTAGGTAGAGTAATGCAAGACTAACGTAAAAAACGAAAACACAATCTGTACCAAAAATAAACCCGCCCACTAAAACTTTAAACTTTCAGACTAGTACTATAATCTTACTATAACTCTAAATTAACTAGATTAATTAAAAATAAGCAATTTAAAGCAGTTGGCACCAATTGGTGCTAATTTTAATTAACTCTTTGGCACTTAGTGGGTGCCAGGGTTGGCTAAAGTTGGCGAAGTTAGCAAAAGTGCGCGGGTAGGTGTCCTGCGCGGCTGGGTGTCCAACTATGTTATATTATTTTCTTTATTTTATTACTTTATAAATAATTAAATTACTTATTAATTACTTATATTAAAGTATTTAAATTAAGCTTTTTTAAATTACTTAATATAATTTACTAGTTAGTTTATAAATATTATATACTTATATACTTTTATTAGCTTTATTAACTTTTATTAACTTTAATATTATATTAAAGTATATAAATAAATTAAAAATTAGCACTAATTAATATTAATTATATTAATTACTTATTTTTAATTAATTTTTATTAATTTAAAGTACTTAATATAAGTATAATATAAGTTTAAAATAGCTAACTTTTAATAAAAACTACTTAATTAATATTAATTATATTATTAAAAATGCAGTTTATAATAAACTACTTAAATATATATATTAGTATTAATTAAAGCTAATTATATTAAAAAAGCTATAATTTATTTAAAATTTAACTAATTAAAGTGTTTTATATTTTTCTTATAAGTTTATATATTATACTTAGTTTTATTATAGTTGCTATAATCTTCTTTCGTTAGTTTAAAGCAGACTAACTCCTTCGTACTACTAAATATTTTACTAGCTAGCTACTTTTCTTTTTATTTCTCTTTAATTTTACTTAAGAATCCTTAATACTAAGTACCTCTTTAAGCTATACTTAGCTCTTTTTAGCTTTTTAATATTTTATAAGTACTATATTAGCCTTTTAAAGTATTTAAATATACTGGCCTATAAGTATAATTAAGTATATTATTACTTATATACCCTTTATTATTTAGTTTATAACTTTATAATTAGTATAAAAGAGCTTCCTTAATAAGCTAAGATCTTACCCTTAATAAAAACTTAATTATTAAATAGTTTAATTAAGTATTAAAGAGTATTTATAACTTTTAATTTTAAGAGAAGTAGGTATAAATAATAATAAAGTTTATAAGTAAATATTAAGCTTAAAAATAATAGAATTTAAGTTTTAAGATAAGATTTTAGCTCCTTTAAATATAGCCTTTATATTATTATTTATAAAAGTTTTATTATAAGCTGCTTTAAATATAATAAAAAACTTAAACTTAATAATATAATTAATAAAAGCTTAAATAAAAAGGTTAATTTAATTATTATATATATGCTTTAAAAGTAAATATATTATAATATTTAATAGTTAAATTAAATAAAAAGAATATAATAGTATATTAATAAAGATAATATTATTATTCTTATAATACTAGTTAAACTTAGCTAATATATAGCTTTTATAGCTATTTAAAATTAATATTTAATATATACTTTTTATTTACTTTTAATAGACTTATTAAAATAGTAAGTTTATTTTAAGCTAGTTTTATTATTTATTTATTTATTAAAATAAGCTTAATTACTTAATTATTAAAGAAAACTTAACTTTATAATTTAAGTTATAAAATAATAAGTACTTTAAATAATTATAAATAATAAAATATATTAGCTTATTATATTAATATATTTAATAATAGTTATTTATTCTTAATTATTAAGTTAGATAAACTTAGTCTTTTTATACTTATTAGCTTATATAACTACTAGTATTATAATAATTATACTTATTATAAAGCTAGTTTTATTAAAGTTATAAAGATTATTATTTATAATTTTATATTTATTTATTATATTTAAAGTAGCTTAAACTAGTTTTTAATAACTTTTAAATTTTTATAAAAGGCTTTTTAATAGTTATAAGTATAATTAAACTTAGTTTTTAAGTTAAGTTATTAATTTATAAAGCATTAAGCAATACTAGAAATATAAACTAACAGAAAATAGTTAAGATGGGACGAGATGAGAGAAATAATAGAGATTACAAATCAGTAGGTTAATCTACATAGAAAATAGGCTTTAGGTTCTTATAAAAAAAGTTATGATCTCTAACCTTAGTGTTTATAATAGTGAAATAGGAAGTAAGTATTACTCTTGCCTACCCATTCTCAAGGGTTGTTTCTAACCCGGGTGTTTTTAATGGTGAAATAGCTTGTAAGTATTATTCCCTACTGTTAAACGGAAACGCTCATTTAGGTGTGGGCGCTGCACGTAGGGAGTTACCCTAGACTTCACGGAAGGAGTTACCCTAGACTTTTTGCTAGTGGCGTGCGCGCTGGGAGATGAGTTTGGTGGCCGTGAGCCGATTTTTTGGGCTGTTTTAAGACCCTAACTTCGAACCTCTGCATTCCCCTTATTTCTTACCCAAAAAGCATGTAACCTAGTTTGTTAGATAGCCTGATTTCTGAAGTTTATCTGTATTTAGTTTGGTTACTGTCAGGGTTAGGGTTGGCTGGCTGTTTGAAGCCAAAGATGGTGGGTCTGAGGGCCGAATTTTCCGGCCCCTCCATTCCTGCACCAGAGCCAACCGCAGCGTGCCCAGGGTTGAGGTCATGTCGGAGGGACTGTGAGGAGGGCTGACAGAAGCCCACTCGAATTCAATGCAAAGTTGTCCAAACCATTCTCAAGCGTCCCAACAAGACCTCAGTGCACCCTACTGCTACCTGACTCCCATTCGATCCACCAACCTTCAGACCTACCTACCCTTTTTCAAGGCTTATTCCTGACCCGGGTAATTTTAATGGTGAAATAGAAAGTAAGTATTACTGCCCTGACTACCCTATCTCAAGGCTTATTTCTAACCCGGGTGTTTTTAATAGTAAAATAGCTTGTAAGTGTTATTCCCTACCTATCTATTCTTAAGGCTTATTCCTAACCTAGGTAATTTTAATGGTAAAATAGCGTGTAAGTATTACCCCCTGCCTACCTTTTCTCAAGGCTTGTTCCTAACCTGGGTAATTTTGATAATAAAATAGTTTATAAGTGTTACTCCCTGCCTACCCTTTCTCAGGGCTTGTTTTTAACCTGGGTGTTTTTAATGATAAAATAGCGGGTAAATATTATTATCTTTCTATACACTCTTTAAAGATCCATTAGTAATCAAGAAGCTTGTGATTATATAGTGGGTGAGTATATATTTTAATTCTAATTATCTTAACCTGCTAAATGTTTCTAGTATACAGAAGATTAATAGAAAATTAAACGTAATCCTGCTCTCAAATTTAAAGCTACTCAACCTTTTGGTTCCCTGTCCTTAGACGACTTTCTAGACTATTGCCAAGGAGTACGACAATCTGCCACATTATCTTTGCCTGGGTCTCCATATAGTTTATATACTCTTTATTGTAATCTTAAGGGTCCTAATCCCAACGCTTATAACCTTAAAGCTCTTGATCTCAGGTTCGGCGCTAATAAGAGTTCATCTATTTAAAGTTATGGTTTTTAGACAGCTTATTTACGCCAATGCTAAAGGCTCTTAGATCTTGATTATCTTAATCGGGGCTTGCCATTGCCTCTTTAAGCAGGGTCTCCGGATCACTTCAAGCTGATAAAGGAGTGGTTACACCTTTGTGACTAGGGAAAATGCGGAATAGAACACAACTAGTGCTTATTTAAATCGCTACTAAGGGTGTTTCCCACCAAACTAATTAACCTGGGCCGTCTTGTTAAACTAGGCTAATTCCAATTAGGTAACTTAAGTTGGGCCAAGACTTGTCTTATTACTCTTAAAGAGCACTTACCATACATTACGCTTTCTTATTGCTAGGGCAATTTACCTGCTGGTAAGAAGGGGAAATAGATTACTATAAGTGAAGATCTAGAACCTTATACCAAGACTAGATTTTATATCGATATTCTTCTAGCTACCTTTTGCGACATAGTTATTGTTATACGAAAACTTGATATACGCTATCTCTAGATTGACTTGCTCTACATTCTACAAGGCAACAAAGATAATTGGGCATTTGAAGTAGAAAAAATACAAGATGTTTTCTATAGAGCTTATTGTACTATTGCTGCTTCCTCAGCTTAAGACTCTACTCAAGGGTTTCTAGCCCGGCCAGTACTAAATCCTGGTAAATGGGTTTGTACTACTTAAGCCGGCGGTCTATCAATATTCGCCACTACCTTTCTGGATAACTTTAAAAAAGATGTTAAAGAAGGAATCTTAAATATATAAGCATGGGTCTTACAAGAACGGGCCTTATTAAGGCAAACACTTTACTTTATAGACCAATAGACCTACTGGGAATGTAGTAGTGGAGTGTGATATAAAATACTTATATATATACGCAAATATGTAAAGTGCCCTCTATATTATAATACAACATATTTTCTATCCGATATATTAGTTGTGGGTTTTCTAACTCTTTATAGTTATGGTAGCATTCTAAGCGATCCTGAATTCCCTACATTACTAAAAGCTGCAAGGGAGCAGAAAAAGTTTAAAATATCTTACAAGCTAATTATTCAATATTCTGAATTAAACTTTACAAACGATACAGATAAGGGTGCAACCATTAGGTTACTGATAAATGCTATAGCCAAGACAGTTGATACCAAAGTTGACTTTAGGGTATTCTATAAGTTTACTCATTAATCACTTCTTTGGCGGAGAGACCAAGAGGCCGCCTTAATTTAAATTTAATATCCTAAATAGGCGCATCCTCTATCTTAGTCTTAAGAATTATATACTAGCAAAATTGACTACCTAGTCTAGGAATTAAAACCTAAATGGGATACTTCTGTAATATTAGACACTGTGAGAATAACTACTTGTATTACAAGGTTTTAAACATATAAGAAAAAATCAACCAATCTTAGCTAAGTCTTACAAGATAATAGTAGTTATAGAGTTGGTAATTTGTAGTTTAATAAGGAAATAAGGGATTTAAAAGAGGTTTGGTGTATGATTTTAGGAAGGCTCCATTATAAATGTAGTTTTTAGACTGAGATTATAGGTTTAAACTATAAGGAATTATGGAGACAAGAGGTAGAAGAGGGAGACTGAAGACGGAAATGCTATGTTCTTCTCGTTATAGAATTAGAGCTGGTGGTAGATGGTCGTTATAAGAGAGTTGGAGCAGGTGTTGTTGATAAAGGCTGTATTTTATTTAAGTGGAATAACAAACCAGTAGGGATTATATAGATATAATCTATTGCGGACCAGTTTTATGTTTCTTAGTTATAGATTTCGAATTAATTATAAGTTACTAGAATAAAACAATTTAATTATGTAACCTAACTACTGTTAGATGATATAGCAAGTTAGTTACAATAGTTTATTATTTTCTATCTAGATGCAGGAATTTGTCTATTATAAGGGGCCTCGAAGGTAGGTATAAGTCGGCTCCAACGCCCTGTCACAAGAGGCACGATTTAGAGTTTAACGCACTTTATTGTAGGTTTGTAACCAAACAAATAGATATTAAGAGAGGGCAGGTTAAAATAAGACTATCTGCCACAAAAAGGCTTTATTTATCCCAGGGCCACTATAGGTCTGCCACGCACCCATTAAAGGTCCATCTTATAAGATTCTGGCAAATCCCATTTTGCCTTTAACTATATATGCTTGCAACTCTAGTTATCTTTATCTAAATATTCTATTATGATGCCAGAATAATAAAAATAACCTTCTACACTCTCACGCTTCCCTCCCACTTAACCTATACACCATTTAAGGAAGCACACAAATGGCACCCCGGTATAATTACAGGCATGCCACTCTTTCCTTATAAACCCCTTAAGTTTGCCGAAATGCTCCTCTATTGGGTTAAGGTCTGGTAAGTACGGCGGGAGAAAGAGAAGCTACGCGCCTACAGTAAAACACATTTCCCTTATTTTCCATTCCCTGTAAAAACTTGTATTATCCATCACCAGGACAGACTTTAGTTGTAGAAACTTCCTATAATAACAGAGCAGCTGCTAAACAAAGTCCTTAAATATAGCATAATCAGTCGAACCTTTAAAGACACGCAACAACATAACCCCATCTTAGGTATATGCTAAAATAAACTGATGTCTAACCTCGCGTTTAAAATCGGCAAAATAAACCGGTATAATACCTATCAGAGCCCATCCTGTCTGCCGTTATATTGTTAAGCAGTCGTACCCAGACTCATTAATGAAGATCAAGTAGTATAATCTATATTTTAACAGCTTGTAATAATATAGATGTCGTAGGACCGAGGTCCTCTGCCTGGCAATGCAACGGGTTACCTTTTTGGACCATCTCCTAGACTATATAGCCCGAGTGATGCTACTAGTTAATACTTCAACTTTATATTCATCGCGGAAAAATGAGACTATCTTATCCCGGTGCAGCTATAGTTTATTGGTTAGCTTGTAGCATAGCGCATTAAGTATAAACGGTGTAATACTCGATGGTTGACCGATTCTATTCGGCGGGGTTTGTGTGGTCTCAAATCAACAGACATTGGCGCAGATTCATCAAACTATGCGTTCATTACACTTAACTTTAGTAGCTATTTTACAGGTCAATATTTCACAAAGAAGCAAAGCTAGAATCTTCTTATGTTTAAACTTCAATAGCTGAGGAGCCATCTCGCTTCTCAATAGAACTCGCCGCCTATTAATGCCAGCTAACACTCTTAAGCTCAACCCTTGCAAACTTACCATAATATATTATGCAAGTATGTATCAGCAGGGTGTCCTAGTTGTAGAATGCTTTATAATATTCCTGAATGGTAGATACCTTTGTCTTAAGAGAAATAGGTTTGCTCCATTCCTGCTCTTGAGACAACCGCTCTTTCTCTGCAAACTCTTCTTCCAAGATGCGCATAACACTGGCAAGATCTTTAATCTGCTTGGCATCACTCCTCTGTTGACGGACCACTTTTCTGGCACGTTTGGGTTGTGGCTGATGGTGATTTGGACTCCTCTGCCTCTTTCTACTAGCAGCAGCGCCACCTTTGGCGACGCTTCCTATTCTTGTCATAAGTCCAAACTTGTTAAACCCAAATCCGTCTGGCAGGTCTGTTACAGCTAGCTTGCCAAAAGGCAGCGCAATCCTTTACCATTATTTATCTTAATATATAGATCTTTATAACACTAGGCCCTTAAATTTATCAACTCGTCTTACTTGATAGGGTTTACTAATGCCTTGACCTTTAGTTGTCTAACTTAATAGAATTGCCTGTAGATTAGCCTGTTCAACTTTACTACAGCTTTGTCCTAGTTCCTTACCTAAAAAGCCACTATACTAAGTTTTTCGTAAAAACTCCTTCCCCTGTACCCCTACTTATAATATCAAGCCTTCTCCTCGCCCTAGACATAGTTCACTGTCTTCAAAGATACAAGCCTCTTGGGTCTTTCTAGTGTACACTTTCTATAGCCATTTTCATCCTGGTCTCTCGGACCTTCTACTTGCTGGCTCAATCTGACTGCATTGCTATCTACTCCTATACCGCCTTCTGGGGCACTACCTAGTTGTTGCTAGACTGTTCGTACCATGAGCCCGACCTGGTCGAACCTGAAACCAGCTGGCAGAGCCGTCACAGCCAGTTTACTAAATAGCAGCGCGATCCTTTTACCATCATTTATCTTAATGTATAAATCTTTATAATGCTAGGCCCTTAAATTTATCAACTCGTCTTACTTAATAGGGTTTACTAACACCTTAACCTTTAGCCGTCCAACTTGGTAGTATTGCCTGTAAATCAGCCTGTTCAACTTTACTACAGCCTCCTCTCAGTTTCTTACCTAATGGGCTGCTGCGCAGAATTTGTTGTAAAAACTTACTCCCCTGGACTCCTACTGGTAATGCTGAACCTTCTCCTTGCCCTAGAACTGCCTCACCATTTTCAAAGACACAAGGCTCCCGGATCCGTCCACCGCGCACTCTCCGCTCTAATCTTTATCCTGCTAGCCCTATCTAATTGCATCACCCTCTACCCTAACGCCGCCCTCTCCACCACTACCTGCCTGTTCCTAAACCATACGTACTATGAGCCCAAATTTGTCAAAGCGCCAACCGGCTAGCAGATCTATAACAGTAAGCTTGCAAAATAGCAGAATAATCCTGTCATAATCATTTGTCTTAATATATAAATCTTTATAATACTAGGCTCTTAAATTTATCAACTCATCTGCCCTAATAGAGTTTACTAACACCTTGACCTTTTGTTGTCTAACTTAGTGGTATCGCCTGTAAATTAGCCTGTTTAACTTTACTACAGCTTCTTCCCAATCCCTTACCTAACGGGCCGCTGTGCAGAGCTTGGAGTAAAAACTTACTCCCCTAGATGCCCACTGGTAATGCCAAACCTTCTCCCCGCCCTAGATACGGCTTACCGTTTTTAAAGCTGTAAGACTTCTAGGCCCTAGTCTCCCGCCACCTGCTTGTCCTAACAACCTACTGGCATTTGCTTGACCTGTTATCTCGTTTATATGGACGGGATTCTCTTATTACTGATGCAATTCTGTTCAATAGTCCAAGGATCTGGGGGTCTCTGCACTTCAGCTATATTGCGCGCAAACCTTCAGCTAGTCTGCTGCCCTGGCACCTCTAGATTATACCAGTGGTTCGGCCCTGCCCCCCCGGTTGTCGGCCGTACCACCGGCTCCCTTACCATTCCTCTACCTATATAATGCTACTGGCCTGGTTAGAAGATGAGCGCCCAGTTTCTGACACCTTAGCAGCAAATGCCATAAGCCACCCTTAACACTTAGTACAAGGCATAGCCGACTATCCACACTGCCTTATGCTACTATCCTTAGCATCGCCATTAAACTACCACATGCTACTGCTCTTCTCCGGTATCTCTCGCGGCCCCGGCAACACGAACTAGATTGACCTTCCTAACCTACCTCCCTTCCTTACCTAGCCAAGACGCCTCATACAAATCGTGTTCTCTACCCATGTACTGGTACCTACCACGTGGACAGATAGCCTGCATAAATCCTGATATCTCTTGGGCAGATAACCCGACCAACTCTGAAACCTGCTGCGCAATATGGCCCGCCCAGTCCCAGAAAGCAAAGATGTCTAACAGTCGACACTACTATATGCCACAGTCTTTACAGTTACTTCCCAGATAAACTAACTATGCCCATTCATAATAGCAAGAGACACAGGGAATACTTCCTAGAACTAGACATTGCACCAAAGACACCTGATTAATAACACCACTACATATTACACCCAATACTCAGAATTACTAAATCTACATAGCCTCTAGTTACTTAAGAAGGTACAGGTGATATAGTTTTTGCTTTTACTAACATTGCTTTTTTTCAGCTAACATTGCTTTTTCTCGGCACCTCTCTCCTACATCCCAAATAACATATAGCTAAACACTAGTTACCCTACAAATCATTCAGAATCTATTACTTATAGCGCCTAGCTTTGCAAAACATATCTATACTATGTTTTCTTCAGCTCTGCTCTATAGCCAAAGCATCACCGGCTAGGTAACTAAATCTGCACGCCCGCTAGTTACATAGGGGGGCCTGGTAATATTGTTTTTCTTTTTCTAACATTGCTAGCTCCCGGTATCTCTCCTGCCTCCCGACGATAACGACTAAAGACTACTACATAGACCGTGTAAAGCTTGCTGCTTATGCTGGCTAGCTCTATGACGGGATGTCTGTGCTTTCTATGATTCCGTCAGCTCTGCTCTATATCAAAAAGCCCATGCACCATTCCTTATTATACCTGTAATGGCATTCAATGAGAGCTGTAGGTGCTTACACGCCATAAGCCTGAACCTGTAGCCTAGACTCTGCCAGGCTAGCCCTACATAATGTGCCTTAGTGAACATCTGTTCTATGCAGAGTTATTCCCCTATAGAAACCAGCTATGCCACCTATGTTCAAGAACTGCTTTTTACTAGCTTATTCCAAATCTCTTTCAACATGTCTCAACAACAAACATTCACAAATATAATTCACCTACAGGATTTCATCGATGCCATTACAGATAACCCAACTCGAGAAAATGCTCTAAACTACGTCGAGATCTAGACAGATCTCAACATCTTTGAGGAAGACGGCTTCCAGCATCCTAACATCGCTACTGATCCCATTCGCATCCGCATCTATACTTATCTGACGCAAGAACAACGAGAACTCTACCTTCCTGGCGCTTTTATATACGCCGACGGTTGCTTCTCCACGGCTCTGTTGACGGACGGCACTCTTGAGATCAGCATGCAGACGCTGAGCCTGATGAGGCACGCCGCCCTGAACGTCCCCGCTAGCTCTGGCTGACAGCCTTAGACACCCAGGAAACATCGCCGACTCCGACTAGTATGACAACTACTTGCTAGAACAATGGTGTCCCATGGTGACCGTCATCGGCTTCGTCCCGCCCTGTACTAACGACTCGCTTGATACTTCCGAACACCGTTGCTTCACGATTGAAACATCTGTCTACGATGCGTCGAAAGCGGCCCCAGTTCACTTCTCCGTAGTGTGCTTCTTCGAAGATAGTAGGCGTTGGCTTAATGCCAAGAAACCTGCACTAGGGGCTCTCCTTACCGTCACTGCAAAAGTCGCCGGCCATATGACGGATACCAATCAACTGGCCCTCCGAGTGCTCGACCTCGCCTACTTGCCAAGACCTGCCTCTGCACCGATGCCCACCCTAACTGTTACTCCACCCTTGAAGCGAGCAGCTCGCTAGAGTCGCTGCGTGCTATCTACTCCTTTAAAGAGACCACGTGTATCAGAGCCCGCTAGCGAAGCGGACACCTTATTAGAGACACTGACTTTGCCGCACACAGACCTTACTACTCCACTACTGCTGATCCCGAAGAATCCTCCCCAAACCCGAAATCGTCACCCCCCAAAAAAGTATGGCGATGTAGAGTAGATATCAGTCAATTGAATATAGTTACTATGTAAACATGTAACGTTATAGTATGGGTTTGTAGAAACGCATCTGTTGATCTATATTGCTGTTGAAGCTATATTTATGTGTGAGGGCTGCTTGCAGCTCTATATATAAGAAAAGAACCCCCTGTCTAGGAACCCTGGCCTGTTCCATCAGATCTAGGTCTTTCCAGTACCACAAAACATCAATCTTAATTCTCCTCCTTAATCGTGACCTAAGCAACTTGCACTCTCCTCCAATCAATCATGCCCCGTAATCAGCTACGCCAGCCTTAACCTTCTTAACTTCCCTCCCCACCCTTGGGTATGCAACTTTTCTTGTGCTTGTTCCAGTCCGCCTTCTGGTGCTCTCTCCCGTAATATGCCGCAACTTTGCACCGCCTACACCTCATCGTCCCTTCCGTCTTTCCACATATTCTGCAAGCTGTAATCTCCACGCACATCCTAGAATCCGATATATGCCCCTGGCCTTCATGGTCTTTTAAGATAGGCCTAACTGAGCTCATAAAGAGATCGGCATATCCAGGGTCTCTCTGTGCGGCTTGAGCTTGGACATCGACGAGACTGCGAGGAATGCTGTGAACAAACTTGAGATCTTCCACTGCCCCCTCGCATTGGAATTCGAAGCGAACCGGGCACGTCTCCATGATTGAGACGATGCCGTAGATAGGGTCTTTCTTAGAAAGCTCGCAAATAGAATCTGACTAAATCATTTCCTTATTTTTCTTTGATATATATGCTCACGAGACACATCTTTCGGAACCCCGAAGACGACAATGGTCTTTATATTGGACCAAAGACCTGATTGAATACCGACGAGAAATTGGGAAGAAGTCTGAATAGGGTTGATCTCGTTCTCAGATGACATTTGATTAGGAAAGAGGATATTCGCACCCAAAAAATCGGATGCCGCACCCAATTTTATGACTAATCATGCCGCCCCCTGTGCCCGAATTGAGAAACACTATGGGTTTACCATACAAAAAATTAATGTGACTACACCGACTAACATGCCGCTGCATGCCACTATTCCCACACACTCAAGGGCACCAAATAAGCACCATTCGACCCAAGTGTTGGCAAACGTTGCCCAAATTAAGCAAATTAAGCACTATTAGACCCAAGTGTTGCCAAACGTTGCCCACGATGCCCACGTTGCCTACATCGTCGCCCACGTGACCCATCTAGTCGAATAGTAAGTCAATAAAGCCGGGCATCATGGCGACGATCTCGTCCTGCGTTTCCTTGGCGCCCTCGCCGCCCTCGCCGTCGTCGTCGACGTCGCCAGCCGTAAGGTCTACGCATGGCAGCTGGTTGACAGTCCTCTGTGCCCCCGTCCGCTGCCTCTTAGCCGCTGGCCATGAGCTTGAGGGTGTAGCCGCCGGCAACGCCGTGCCTTCGGCTCTTCGCTTCTGAGGCTGGTGTTTTTGTTGCTTCGTGAGCCCGACCACTAGCCGTTAGTCTCGCCAGACGGCTTCTCGCTGGGCACCGCTGCTACGGGTGTCCTCTTCATCCAGAGACTAAAGCGTTGAGTTATTATACTCGAAAGCCGAGTTTATACGCTATACTGAAGCCGTCGTCGCCCTCGTTTTATCACCCGCCTTACTACCCAGAGAAGTCGTTGTCGATATCGTCTTCTTACCCATCACGGCCTTCCCACGGCTGCTACTGCTCTGAAAGACGCCTTCCTTGTTGGCTGCAAACGTGGCTGTCTTACGAGGTCTCCCCTTTATCGCCGTGACCTTATTTAGCGAGAGGACCGTGAGGAGCAGGTTTTCGAGTAAAAGGTCACGGTCAAGCCAGTAAACTTTGTAAATGTCTGCCTTTTCGAGAGGAAGGTCTGCTTCCTCTCTATCAGCCATTCGATTAGCACAAATTAAGCCATACTGAGTGTAGATAGGGCAGGCACAGCTTGAAGCCGTACAGTAGCTTCAGGGACTTCCTAAGGACCGTAATAAGTATGTCGATACTTGTAGACAACAAGTTTCCATTTATTCGATGTTTTCTTCGTCATATAGGCAACCGCTAACTATTTGCAGCCGGCTTTAATCGTTGAGGCGTTGGTTATTATAGCCATCGATAGGCACTAGGCACCGCGACTATATGCTAATATTGTGTGATTTAGCTTAGAGTTTTGCTTGACTATTAGCCAACTAGTAGAGCTCATGGCTTCATCTAAATCAGCCTTTAGATCTACATAAGTATTATATCCATCATTGAAAAGTTTCAGGAAGGTAGGAGGGTTAGAAAGGGCTGGGCAGCGGTAGTTTGTAGCAGTGATGTTAGCGTTCTAGTTATAACAGTCAACCTACCACTATACCTCGAGGCCTGAGTAATTAGGCACCTCTACCATTGCCACAACGGTGTATGGTAAATATTTGAAGGGCTAGGGTATGTTTTTGATACTGAATTGATCGATTCCAACAAGCATTTAATTGATTTCACGATGCGTTGATGGTGGGTAGGTGGTTGAAGTTGGTGGGCAAAGGAGGTTTCGCAGGGCATATGGTTGAGGCTACAAAACGCACGATGTTGGGGTGGTGGGCGATGTTAAATGGAGCGCTCTGATTAGCTGCAGCTCTGCTTAGTCATAAAATTGGGTGCGGCATCCGATTTTTTGGGTGCGAATATCCTCTTTCTTGATTAGATATTTCAGCGTATCAGCTGCCGAATTTTGCTCCTTACAGCACCCCCTAGTTCGGCATCCTAAACCCCGCACTGGAATCAGCCACTAAATCTCCTCGCCCAGCTTCTGAATGTGCCCAATTTTGCGTTAAAAAATCAAACTCCGAAACTTTGCTCTAAACACCTCACAAACCGCCGCCAGATCAGCTTTTCGTTCCTCAAGGGCTCCTTTGGAAAATCGCTTGCGATTTTGTCACCTGTGTTGGGGAGGGGGCGGAAGGAAGAGCCTTTCGTTCCTCAAGGCATAATCTGCCCCACCTCCTCAAGATCCCTGTCCCTATCACGTGCTGTCATCGTCCACGGCCGCTTATGGCCGTAGGAGATTACTAACAATTGTCATATTCCATCCAGCACAACGCGACCAGAATAAGCCCTGACTTCTAACCCAACATGGCGCCTCAGTTCTCTGATGCTAACCATGAAACGTTGTACAGTGCCAACCACCTCCAGAGGCCGCCTAGCTTTTTATGTAAAGTCTTTGAGCATAGACCTAGGCGTGGCTGGTGTGGCTTCTTGATAGTGCGTTTTGGTTGTGATAGGACTCTGGTAATTTACCTTACCTTTGTGACGGCAGCCACGGTCAAGCAAACCCTGGCCGTCACAAGGCCCTAACCCTGAGCCCCACAGTTGCGTCAAGACTTTTACGTAGTCCAGGGATCGCATGAGCTTCGCTCTCCCTTTTTCCTTCTTTCTCTTTAGCTTAGAATATTCGTTGATAGCGCCAATAGACCCAGCTCCCATGCTGCATCTCGTGCTGGCCGTGACATTGACAACCATATAGCGGCTCTAAAGGGACATTGGTTGGAAATGCTCGGCCGAAGCAGTTGCCGGCGGCACGATGGGCTCTTCAACACTAGAATCAGCGCCTTCTGGGCGAGAACCCTCGAGGAATGTGCTCGTCGCCATTCAAATAGCGAAGAAGGACGACTTTCGTGGTGTTGGCTAGCAAATAGCCGTTAAGCGTTTCTAAAACTTGTTTTGCAGTGTGTGTGTACGAAGGTTGGGCAACAAAGTGTTCGCACTATCAGAAATTAGCTGCAGCCAATCAGAGCTTCATAAAATGCTTACTTAATCAGGCTTGGCAAAGTGTTGCCAATGTTGCCTCTCGAGGGATGGGCCAATCTTGGTTTCATATATACTCTGTACCTTACGTTCACATACACATTTGGGGTGTGACGTGTATCTGTGCCCATCGTACCGACTGGGAGGATTTGGCGTCCCTGTGATGCTTTCTGTCGTGTCCAGGGATTCGACATGCGGGGAGAGCTGCCGGCAGCAATCCCATTTGCACATCAGTTGCAGAACCAACACCTGCTAGCCTTACTATCGCCCAAAGGGGATAAGGATTGCATACTAAGACGACATGTCACAGAGTCAACGCGGGAAGAGAGAAGAGACACGGCCTTTGCCGTCGGCTCCAGTAACGCCCACTTGCGTGTGGCGTCCCACCATCTCTGGCCCTGGTACGAGTCCGGATTACCAACGCCGCCCGCGCCATGGATCTAACCAGCGACGAGGCCGCCAACGGCGCACATAGCGCCACATGACCTCGTCTGGCTGCGGTTGTAATAGGCAGAAATATCTCTAGTGCGGAGTGGACCACCCTTGGCTGCGATTATGATTCGAAGAAACAGCGCTAGAAAGGAGTAGTGCAAGTGTCAAACGTGTGCTGGCCCCAACGACGTCTCCCTGTCTGTTGTGATAAACACGTGTCGTTACGAATACGGTCAATTCTGGCGCGCCGGTCCCTTGATAAGCCCGTTGTGACATTTCGATGACGTTCAGCCGTCCAGGTCTGCAACCTCGTATGGCCATGGCTTTCTGATATGTTTACTAACAGGACGGAATGGAACTGAGTACAGCTCGTCGACTACTTTGGTTCTTTTAAATGTTAGCCGTCATCGCCACATATTTCAAAATCCCAAACCAAGGAGCCCCGCGATGGGATTATAAGTCTGCAAAGTGTGATCAAGTTCTCTTCCTTTGTTGTTAGCCGCAGGAAGGCAACTGCAGTCATGACCGTACCATCTTATCCAGGTATTGCCCCGCCTCCCACTGGCGTATTCCCAAACATAGAAAACCCAAAAGATGCCGGGAGGACACTTCTCCTAACCTGGCTCGTCGTATGCAATGCGCTCGTTTTCTTCTTCTTCTTCACCCGAACATACGCCAAGGTTTGGATAACTCGCAAAATTCTCCTCGAAGATAGTATGTTTCAGCAAGTGGAGTTACGGATAGAGAGCAAGTTGCTGACATATCTAAGTAACTTGCACAACAGCTTGGGTACGGCCGGTTAATACCCAGTATTTCGCAAACGCTGACAAGGAGTCGTAGGCGTTGTTTGTCCTCTATTCCGCGGCCACCAGTATTAGTAAGAGTTCCTCTCCTTGCTACCGTTACAAGCATACATGCTCACCTCGTTGGGATAAAGTGATTTACCATGGAGAAGGATATCATGCATGGGAGGTAAAACCCCAGGACTACCTGGAAATACTCAAGGTGAGTCTATAATCCCTTGGTAGCGGGTGCTTGGAACTGACATAACATGTGTCTACACGGTAGTGGCTCTACATTGGATCTATCATCTACTGCCCGGTAGCTTACGCCATCAAAGTTACGCTTCTCCTCCTCATCGCTCGAGTATTTTCAGTCAGAAAAAGCGTTTCTTGGGCCATTCATATCTTTATAATCGCGCTCTTTATCACCTACATACCAAACCAAATTGCAAAAACCATCATCTGCACCCCTATCAGAGCCTTCTGGGACCAATCAGTAAAGGGCAAGTGTCTGCAGCAACGCAAGATCTTCATTGCGGATACGACGCTAGCCATCGTCACCGACCTCGTTATCCTGATATTGCCTGTCCCGTTAACATGGTCTCTGCGTTCTCCGATGCGAGAGAAGATAAAGATCATGGTGTTGCTTGGTGCTGGGGGCGTTGCCACGGCCGTGTCAATCTATCGTCTCTACAACGTCATCAAGTTTATAGAATCAAAAGACGTCACTTCGGACTTTGTCTACCAAAGCATAACAGTGTCAGTTGCCGATTCCCCAGCACGCAGCATAGACTAGCTAACACATTTATTATATAGACTCGTTGAGCTCACAATCGGTCTCCTCTGCTCGTGCTTGCCAGCTACCAACATTTTGTTGCGCCGGTTCAATATGCTCTAAGAGCTTGTTAATCTTAGAGGTCATGTAGATCGATAGGGGAATAGTATAATAGTCGAATATATAGTGTATTGTAGTTGTTGTGTTTGCTTTTTTACTTGCTAACTAACTAGTTATTTCTTAAGAAGGAACCTTCTTATTTATATCTAGAAAGGTGTAACGGTCGTCACCAGTAAACGCGCTGACACCGCCACAAGGTGCCGGCAGGGGCTGGTCCCTGCCACAGGCACGGACCACGGTTATTAAACTTCTCCAACGCGTCGCACATCGCGAGTTTCTTTTCTTTCTTCTTCTCTCCTTAAGCTTAGAATCTTCGTACATAGTGCCAATACAACAGCTTCCATGTGTCACGGCCAGCGAGTTGCAGCATGGGAGCTGGGTCTATTGGCGCTATCAACGAATATTCTAAGCTGAGGAGAGGAGAAGAAAGGGGAGAGCGAAGCTCTGGCGGTCTCTGGCTCGCGAAGTCTTGACGCGACTGTGGGGCTAAGGGTTAGGGTCCTTGTGACGGCCAGGTGGCTTGCCTACCTTGGCTGCCGTCACAGTCAGAGTTGTGACACTTTTACTATACATCCAACTATACAACTATACACGTTTTTAATCACTAATATCTTTATAAATAAATATAGTTATATAAAGAAACCTATATCACATGATAGTTCTGCTTCTAAACTTCATAATGATATATTTTTTATAGGGTTAGGGGTATTATGTAATGCTATATACAGGGATTAAAGTTAGTGAGTTTTTGTATAGTTAAGGTCCAATTTTCTTTAATTTTTACCCCCCTGTAATAAGCCCCCCCTATTACCCTAACCCTTGGAAAAAATACTAATTAAATCTAAAAAAAGATTTTAATATTAGTTTATTATATTACTATATCTTTAAATTAATTATTTAAAGAAATAAAGAATATTTAAAAAAGTGTATAGTAGATGTATAGTTGAGTTGTCACAACTCTGGTCACAGTTATATAGTTATATAGTTACAACTCTAATAATATATAATATTTATAAATAATATGGTCTAGCATAGTTAGATAAAGTATATATATAAATTATTTATATTTTTTAAATCTTCTCAATAAATCAAAATAATAAAGATTTTAATTTTATTAATTAATTAATTTTTAATATAAGTTAATTTATTATTATTAACTTTATATAAAAGTTATTAAAAAGTATTTTAATTTGAGAACGGAGATTCGCACAGAAAAAACCGGAGGGTACACAGATACCTGCTGGCCCCTAGTGCAAATATAGCGCCCCACACCAAATTCACCATACACAACGCTATTTCAACGCTGCATCTACAATAATTGACTGTCCTCATCATTTCTGCACAAATGTAACTATCTACACACTCGTTAGGGCCCAAATCGAGCAAATCCGTGGTGTTTTCGTGCCCATATAGTCTGTGCGCACTATGATCTCGTTGTGAATCTCCTCCTTGCCGGTGGTTGGTTGCGGTGATGTTGTTGTTCCAGTTGTGATAGTCAGCTTGCTACTACGCCTTGAGACCAGAGTAATCAGGCAACTACGCTATTACTGCAACACCAGTTAATCGAGATCTGATCAACTAGAGGGTATTTCTAATGCCGAATTAATTGATCCTGACGAGTATTTAATTACTATAGCAATTTGTTAATGTGGTGTGGTGGTGTTGAGTTTGGGGGTGGAGGCGGCCTTGCAGGTTAGAGGTCGTTGCAGCTGCAAAGGGCACCTGGGGGTGGTGAGCTGAGGTTGAATGGCGGACTCTGATTGGCTGATAGAAGTGGGGCCAGCAGGTATCTGTGTACCCTCCGGTTTTTTCTGTGCGAATCTCCGTTCTCAAATTAAAATACTTTTTTATTTCAATTTTAGATTTCTTATTAATATATAAGCTAATTTAGTAAGAAAAAGGTATTTAAAATTTTATTATTTTATATAGAAGAGGAAAGAGAAAGGCAAGCTAGCCTGAGTGAAGCCTTTACAACAAGTTGGTTTTGGTAGATGGCTCAACTTGGAGGCACTCCGTTGTCCATCGTTCGTCAGCAACCACTGGGCAGCACAGTGGTGGGAACTATGCTTGGCGGCACGATGCGTATCGAGACCAGCGTATCTCAGCAAATCCTCTTTGCAATCAAGAGTCAAGGACCCCAAACCGGCGGCTTCTACGAGGTGGCACATTTTTGAAGTAGTGCGACGTACATCGTAGCGTACTATTGACGCAGTGCGACGAGATGCACGTACCCAGTTTCACTGACGGACTTTTACCCTTGGGTTGATGTTCAGCCACTAGCAGGCCTGCCATTCGTCTGCGCAATGAAGGGTCAAGAGCCTTACTTTTCCAATTGGACCTCGTTACGCCATTCATTTGTCGGCTCCCAGTGTTGCCGAAACGTGCAGGCGCCAGTCAGCAACCTGCATGCTGTCTGGCAACACACAGGGTGCTCTTCTCGGAATTTACTCTACCTAGGTACACATCGTTCGTCTTTTCGACTTCTGATCACATAATGAAAATGCCTTTCGTCTCTGTTTCGGCCCTGTTGAGCTTCGAGGGGGAAGCTGCTGTAAATAAGGCTATGTGGCTGTCATAATTTCCCGGCTCTATTTATCTGGCAATTTGAGGGCTGTGATCGTGGAGACTAGTGATCGCTGTGGTCGAAAGTGTTACTCCGTAATTGACTGCAGTAATAGATGCGGAGCACAGCCCGGCTAGCAGAACTCTTGATAACATTCACCTTGAAACTATACGCACATGCTTCCTCCAAATTGTCAACGGTTAGCGAGGACAATCGATAATTAAACCGTACAAAACGAGGATGAAGCAGATCAAAAAGGATTATTGATTGCTCGGCTGCAGGCTGGCTCCTACAAATACAACCAAAACGGCTGTATAGGCTGCTGTAGATGCCAGCACATCCTTTCCGCTGGCATCCGTACCAAGGAAGGTAACCACGGCGGCGAAACTTACAGTCGCCGCCGACGTTGTGACCAGATCCACCACGAGGCTGGGACGTAGGGCCATTATCAACATCGGAACGATCAACGACACGCCTCCGAACAGTGCCATGACAAATCGTGACTTGAGAGCCTTCATGTTCTCCCGCCCAATCAGCCTCTTTTTGTCGAGTTCACGAAATCCGAGGGGCCCGATCCCATCATAGTCTGGGATGGTGGTCGCGGCGGTGAGATCACCTTGCGAGATCCACCACTTGGATTTTCCAGATCTCCCTCTGGCCTTGAATGCCTCGTTCGTGCCCAGGAACTCGTATTTCGTGCCCCGTGAAAATGTTATTGCTTGGGACAACGTGTCGTAGTTTCGAATTGCGTTCGCTGCCGCGCCATCAGCAAGAAACCAACGTTGAGCTGATGATCTTTGCGTGTAGCCCGTTACCCACCATATCTCTGAATCAACTCATCAGCCTGCTTATCCTGATCTGTATTCTCAAGACTCTCTCGCGCTCTACCTTCCATCACATCGTTCTGCAACTTTATGAGACTGGCCTGCAGCTTGGCAATCCGGTAGAGCTGTAGCGCGCGGAAGCTAAGTACGGCAACATTTCCCACCTCATCCCCGTCGATCCGCCGAATGTGGTCACGTAGGCTTTTGAAATCCTGAGCACTGGAAAGGATTGGGGTTAACTGGAGCGTGTCTGCCGCGGGCCCTCGTTCACCACCATCTGATGCTGGGGGGCTCATCGTGAGAGGTCGTGAAGCCCGTCTGGGCCGTCGAGACGAATACGGCAGAGTGGATGGCAGGTCATGCTCGCAAAACGCCAGACGCCACGTCAGGGCTTGCTTGGAGACAATAGTGTGGTGTAATCTTGGCGCCGAAGACACGGCAGACAAGGCGATCCGATCGATTCTCTTCTGCCGCAATCCGCGAGCAAGAGGCCTATTTGGGTAATCTTTCGTTGTGTGGCTTGGTGTAGTGGGCGCGGGAAAACTGTCGACGCCGCCTGCTAGCAAGCAGGCTGCTTGAATTCGTCCGTGTCACTTCGAATGGTGTGGTGTGCGCGGGTACGGTTTCTAAAACCTGTCACACCGTCCTGACGAATCGTTATCAAACACGTCAAGGTGTGGTTTCCTCGTTCTTATCTTTGATGCCGCCACTTCTTGGCCAGTGGCTTTCGGAGAATTTAGCTGACTAAACGTGGAAGGAAGTCCGAGGGAACAGCCTTTGGGCTCACTGGCTGCTCAGCGATCGGCCGCGTCCGGGCGACCAGTAAAGCGCTTGAACCCTCGATCTCCATAAGTAGCGTCGAGAGGATTCCATTGCATGGGTCCGAGCCGATGAGACACTGTTTGGAAGGGCGATTTTCAACGATTGTCATATCTGCATTGGGTATCATGGCAGTGTGACCCATGCAAGCTATGGCCGCAGAGTACACCCATGCGCCCTTGTCAACTCCCCTTGAATCAACCCGAGGCAACTGTGATGCTGGGGTCCGTTGATCCGTACCAACAGATGAGCAGATGGGCTCTCTTAAGCGTACGGGCCAGCGGTTGGCTAGCAGCGTGGTAGCCATTTCAAGGCAACCCAGCTGAGCCTCTTTGAACCCATGTGGCACGCACACCGATGCTACCTGTCTGCCTGGCGCCATTTGAAAGTGAACCAACGTGCAGGCGGCCATAAAACAAGCCGCCAATCCAAAGCAACAGGTAACCTGGAGCATGCATGGATGCCAGCACATTGCCACGCCAGGTTGGCGACGCCACCCGTCAATGGCGTGGTCCTCACGCAGCCATGGTGAATGTGCCTGGGGGTCTGGCACTACCACATCGCAAATGCGGGCTCAATCCTCATGCAAACAATGGTAGCTGCAGCTGATCGCCGACCGTGGCAAATTCCTAGTGATCAGGAGCCACAGGCCTCTCGATCCAACACGGTAAGCGGGCACAATCACAGTCCGGAAAGTCTGGATCATCCGCCGTACGACACAGGCACCTCTCTGCTTCCCTCCTGACCCCAGTGTGCACACCCAGCCACGCACACCCAGCCACGCACGCCAAGCTATCACGAGCAAAGTCTATCAAATGCGCACCACTGCGAGCTGCATTATGCGGGCGAAATCTCTTGGAGCATCTCATGGAGCATGGCAGGTTGCCCCTGATTAGCACCACTTCCGCTATCTGGAGGCGTCAGCGTCAACCAGTTCCAAGGCTGCCGATGTTGATTGTGTGTGATCAACAAGAACAGATCCAATAAGAATACAGAATATCTAGTCCGTTCAGTATCCCATCCCGCATTCCAATACATTGCGACATCTTCCACGACTTTGAGTTCGACAAGCTCGTGTTCAGTGAGGTCGATTCGGAGCTTGGAGAGCTCGAGTCCAGAGAGTCCCGGACAACCTATCGGCACGTTGTGTCGCAGCCGACTCAGAAAGAGACCAAGGTCTATGGCAACCAAGGGGCTACGGTGATGGCCAGGGATCGATTCGTCAGGAACGCCGTGCAAGCGATCCTGTCCGCAAAGCATGGACGAGGGCTTGACCAATACTACCTCTCTGTCATCAATCACACAGACAACGGCTACTTCTCGGTGGCAATCAGATGGGCGATCTTGTTACGCGATTCAAAGGCATGCTCGAGAATTTCCAAAATCAAGCCATGCGAACAGCAGCTGACAGTAACTAGTTCTCTAACCCAGACATTGTGCGACGATTCTTCCAGCATTGCGCATTCATAGCCTTGCATACAGTTGACGACCTGGAGACTGCTTGCAGGGCTAAGAATGGCTCTCGCTTTTTGAAGAATTTTGTTCCACGAGATGGAAGTCGCAAATCACAGCGGCTGAGATCCAGGTGTTCATGCTTCTCCAGGCCGTAATCAGGGTTCGGCGTCTCTCCACCCACCCACTATAGTGGCCTTGGTGGATGGGTGGATTACTAATGAAGCTATTTGCAAGTGGGTGTACACCCACTTTGCTATAACGTACCCGTACCACATTCGGCCCACCCCCTGATTCGGCCCACCGTCACCACCCACGAATGCCACTATTCCCAACTCAATTTCCCGCCACAACGATGCAGGAACCCTCTTCCGTTGGTGTTGAGGAATCATCAGAATCGTCGTTTTCTTCTGATACTCTCCCCACCGCAATTTGGGCCTTCCGAATAGCCTCAATGTCTGCAAATACCCCATTTGGGTCAAGTTGGACCTTCTTCCTTGTGATCTTCGTGCTGGCTTCAATTTGGGCTTCCAATGCCTGGTTTTTTCGTGAGGACATCATCAATTGCACCTCTTTCTCGTCATATCCCTTAAGAAGCTTTTTGAAGAGTAGTCGTTGTGTGGGGCTCGAGTGTTTCCGACGGGTGTAACTGGCCACTAAACCTCTCATCTCTTGAGATCGCGTGGGGGTTGCAAAAATGGGTTCTGACGGCCGGGAAAACGTCTGCGGTGTGCAGGATTGATCAATGAAGCTTCTCGTGCCACCAGATTTTGACGATGTCTGCTTTTTCTGGTGGTTTTTGAGGATCATTCGATTTCCGAGTGCCTTCCGCTTAGACACTGGCCAGAGCCCTGCTCCCCTCCACCCGGAACAGATATTTTCCTCCGTAAGTGCGTCGATTCGGGCCCTGTGATAGCAGTATAAAAACCGTCGCCTGCCCATCGCCGTCGACGACTCGTACGCTCCCAATTGGTGCAGATACTTTTTGAATGCCTGCTTCAGCGGGTGGAACATAGCAACGTCTAGGGGTTGCAGCATATGGGAGGTATGGGCCGGCAAAAAAAACGATATATACTCGATTTGAGAAGCATTCCCACATAAAATCGACGGTCGTATGCGTGTGGTGCCCATCGATTACGAGAAGTCGCCATTCAGAAGGGTCCGTAGGGGCTGTCTGGGGGATAAATACCCTTCTGACCCACTCAATGGCTATTCTTTCCTCCATCCACCCCTTCTTCGTCGCCGTGAATTGCCAGCCATCGTGATCTTCGAGGGCAATTGGAAACCACTGCTGCTGTATGCTTTTTCCCTTGAAAATAATCAGTGGAAGCAGGGCCCTGCCCGTAGCCGATACGCACTCCATAAAAGAGGTCCATGCCCGTGAATTATAGTCCTTCTGAAGGAGAGGGCTATCGTCAGAATACCCGATCATGAGGGTGTTCTCTGAGCGACCTTCCATCAACCCGCCTTCGTCAGCGTTCCAACGGTTAGCCGGCTTAATTCTCTTCACGATGGGCAACTCAAGGAGGGCAAACCATAACCCAACATTCTCTCTAGTAGCTGCTTGAAGACGAATAGCCTCAACACGTTGATTCTTACGGCTTCGAAGAGTAGAGTGACGAGAGAAGAAGCCCCTAAGCCACTTCCTTCCCACGGGAGGGTGGTCTTCGTCGGGGTACGCCATTCGGGCTGCCAGAGCTCTTGCTTCATAGCGGGTTAACGTCATCCCCAGGGCACTCTGATTGATTAAGAATGCAGCCAATTGGTCCTCCTGATGGTCAGAAAGAAGCCTCTGAGGGTCAGCAGCTTCAATATGGCCTATTCCGCCAGCAAGACGTCGTCGAAGTGTTGTGTAGGGTATATGCCAGGTCCTGGAAGCCTCTCGTTTTCCCATGCCATCTCTGACAGCATCAAGGGCGTCATGCACATCATCTTCAGAATACGACTTCATTGTGATCGGATTGATGCCTGAGAGAAGTTTGGGGATCAGAAAAAAATTCCTCGTAAAGATAATGAGGAGTGTTTATATGGTGGGTCCTGACGCGTGCATGCGCGTACGCGGGTGTGGGCCGGGCCGAATCAGGGGGTGGGCCAAATGTGGAACGGGTATGTTATTGGCAGTGGGTGTACACATGGGTGTATTTGTGGAGTATTATATAAGCAAGTGAAGCTATTCCCAATCTCGCTGGAGCCCGGCTACTCTGAATCCGAGCTTGACGTGGAATACTCGATATCTTCGGCCTCTGAGGCTTCAGAATAGACCTCGTCGTCGCTCCTCTGCCAAAGATGGCTGCTTGTCTCGTCGTCCTTGTCGCTCTGCAACGCCTTCGCGACCTCGCTGTCGCTCCCTTGGCCCTGAATAATGCCAGCTCGATACCAAGACCGCAGAACCTGGCACATCACGATAGTTACAGCTTCAAGCCGATTGCGTGTGGGTGTCACCATTTGCCCTGCGGCCGAGAATGCCCTCTCGCACTCAGCTGACATGGGTTGAATAGTCATGAAGTCCATCGCCATTTGCGAGAGACGAGGATATCGCTCTTGCCGTTCAAACCAGTAAGCTAACGGATCACGCACCTCGCCGTCGCCCACCTCTCGATCAAGCTGCCAAGCCGTATACTCGTCGCCGATCACTGCCGCCGGGCGCGACGGCTTCGCGATCCATTCAGCTTTATCAAACGGATTATGGAAGCGTGGCCTTTTGGCGACGGGCTCGTCGTCGCTTCTGCTACTCCCATAGCTAATAGTCCTAATATCGAGATGGGCATAGTCAGCTGCCCATACTTCAAGGACCAGCCAGACTTGCCTATCCTGATATCATATCTGATATGATAAATTATCCTGATATCAGGATAACACACTATCCTGATATGATATCAGCTTAGCAGGATAGCAGAGATGATATCAGGATAGCAGCTTTAGCAGCTTTAGCAGAGATGATATAACAATAGACACATAGCTTAAAGGGCAATATTTCGTTCAATTCTAATCTAGATCATTATCTAAATCAACCCGAATACTACTGTTGATTTCACCGTCTACGACGAGCCCTCTACCACCACGTGATGATGGTATAATGAGTCCTTTACGTAACTAGTTGCCGATACATTTAACCTTCTCCAGATTAGTACACGACATCCTTTCGCGATCCCATGATAAAGTACGTCTGCCTCTACTAAATGCTAACTCAGCATCAGCAGAACCAGGGGGGACAGATAGTATATCGATAGCCATGCGACTAAGACGCAGATATGTCCGAACCTGATCCCTCTGACACCACCAGACCAGAGGAGAGCCTTCAATCTTTATCGGCTGGGCGTGGATAAAGTTTTCGAAGTCATCTACGTCCCTGGTTATGTCCTCAGCGACCATAATCTCGTTCAGAAGCCGATCAAGCTCGTTTGGCTGTGCTTGCTGCGACCTAGACGCTTCGCTCAGCGCCTGGGCAGGTCCGAGGGCGGGCGCCATCTTGTATTCTTCCTCCCAGATTGTACGTGCATGCTTAATGGCAGTCGCTGCCCATTCCGCCTTCCAGTGTATTTCAAGGTATCGCGCTCGCTTCGACGGATCGAGGAGGAGGGCAGTTGCATAGATAGGTGACTCCTCAGATAGAGTATAGTACTTATCAAGTACGAACCAGCCCATATCAATCGAGTGCAGCATGAGAGGATCGTGTGTCCCCCATACTTGCCTATCCTGATACGCTATCCTGATATCATCTCTGCTATCCTGCTATATCGGATATGATATATATCGGATATCGGATATAGCTAAGTTCTGCTTATCCTGATATCAGGATAGCTATCAGCATAAGCGACCGGCTCTGATTGGCCAAATGTTATCTTATCAGCTGAAAAGACCCACATTTTCTCTGTTGGCTGAGTCTCCTGTCAAGGGCAAGGATCACAATCATCGTGAATAGCTTCACGGTCAACGTGAACGCTACACCATCATTAGCGTCAGGCAACAGCCTGCTGCCTATGAGATCAGCAGACTGAACACAGGCATAAGAGACCGACTTTCGTCGCTCCTTTAGATGAAAAATCAAGCGCTCATTTTTATTTTGTGGTCCTCAATCTACACTGATCTTTTGTTCCATGTCTGCATTCGTGTATCAGTGCTAGGTCGACATCTCCAAATCTCTCAATTTTTTTTTTTTTACCCCCTGCTTCAAAGTCTATTATTTCGAGCCTCTACTCCTTAATTATGGCCTCTTCATCACAGCAACCTGCGGATTGCACCTCAAAGTCTCAGACGAGTATCGATCCTGCTGTTGATGCAGAATCAATACCATCTGAGGTCCTGAACTTCGATTGCATATTCCGCGCGACATATCCGAATAAAGGCCAGTTAGGACCATCAGGGAATTGGGAAATATACTTCATGGGTCTTGATGCACACCGGTGCTCAGACCTTATCCCTTGCTTGGGTCGCTCAGCCTTTGCTCCAGGCCCGACGGGCCCGAGGCATTGCCTTCCAACAATACCTGGTAAATGTCCCTTCAATACTCCAACAACAAACCGGTTTGGCATATTGTAGGCGTGATACGGTACGTGTGGGCTATGAATGGACTTTGAGTTGACTGGAGAGCTGGATTTGCTCAATCATATCGCTGTCTCTGAGAGGGTGACCAGATAGCACAGTCTGGAGAGGCTCATACGAACGAAGCCACGGAGGTTGGCCGCCGAGTTGGCCATATCTTGTTGCTCGAGTGCATTTAGACAACATATTCAGAACCACACAGAGATTGCCCATGGCATCAAGACTTACATTAAATTCAAGAGGCCGCTGACTGTAACGGTCTAAAGCGAGTATTTTTGCAACAGGCTATGGCGACTACGTACGAGTATCCTAAGATGAGGAAGGAAGTGAAAGCTCTGCATGCATTCCCCACCCCGTAAGGTCTGATCAGGCCGGCGATGAGCACGGTCCATCAGAGTGGGTTCCCCTCCATGCTTTCTAGCCGCGATGTCCAGCAAGGCTGTTACGGGCCCAGCCCGTTACACTGACTAGGAGATGAAGCTGAGAGGAAGGAACTTGGGATAGCTGTTTTCGTTCTTAATCCGACCAATAAAAAAAAAAAAAAAAAAAAAAAAAAAAAAGAGGAGCTGCAGGCTTGAGGTAGATAAATAACATCAGTTTGGCCGTTTTCAGTTTAGGTACCTACATGCTTGCCAGTCATTGCCAAGACACTAACGATTCAGGTAATCCATCTTTCCACGCGCCAAGCCGATCCCTGACGGTAAGATAGCTCCGGAAAAAGCGGGGTCTGCTACAGGGTCATCAACAACCGTTGCTTAGCAACGTCATGGCCCAAAACACCAAGACCTTGTATCCCACAACATCGATCATGTCTACAACCTCCGACCTCACATTTGCCGGCTTCACCAGTTCGGTGCAGCCGCAGCTAATTACCCATGCACCCGGAAGCCATCACAGGCTGGCTCAAGGATCTGCATGCTAGTTCTCACTACTGTGCAGACACCGTGGGCTGTCCTCTGCCAGCCTGGAGTGAGCCTTTACCAAATTACCACTCCATAGCGGAATCCCTTCATTCCGCTTCTCAACGTTACTTAAAGAGACGTCGGATCCTTGGGGAGCTTGATCTTAACCAAAGAGCCTCCTCAATGGCCAGCAGCAAGAAGAACCTAGGCAAGACTACAGACATTGTCACGGAGGCCGACAACCCCCCTCAGCTGGGACCCGTGAGGGCTGATGACGACACATTTTGGCAAGGGAGCGCCGATATTGGACCCCGTCGCCGCAGAAGTCCACGGAAGCATTCAACACAAGCACCTACCTTTGTGGATCCAGGCCGCAACGCAGCGGTGTTTTCCGGCAACGACCACGGGACGGAGGATGACCGTGACTTGGGAGATGACCACAGGACTCCTCGCGCAGTACGGACTCATGCTCACAATCCTCGGCAGTCTGCGGAGCTGCGTCCATCCAGCTATACGTTAGGGCTACAGAAGGGCATGCAGTCGGCCCACAAGCTCTACTCAGTCCGGAGCAAATCTACAACATCCTCACAGTCCCGATCTTCAAGCCCGGTTAAGCGTGCTCTGGATTTGCAAATGCTCTCAAAGCCCGTGTATTGGAGCCACTCGACGGACTTCAAGGAGATACAGACATCGTTGAAAGCCTTCCCTGACGTCCTCGGTATTTTCAACGAAGCACGGCGCATTGCAGGACATGGCTTGCAATATTTGCCAATGGAGCTGAAGCCGGAGTTACAAGATATCCTTGCAATCGACCCGGACCTGGACATCTGCTTTGCTAGCGAGCGGCCGGTGGCTCGATTAACAAGAGCCTCGCGTTACCGAGCTGCTATGATCCACCGCGCTGTATCACCAATGCCACCAACCGAATCACAGCTCCAACAGATAGCACATATGGACTATCTTGCTACCGAAATGCAAACCTTGCATGAGTTGGCCGACTTAACAAACGAGTTCAAGACGGTGCCACGGTCAGAGGCGGCTTGGAACTCGGGAATCCATGAGCCTATTCTACGCCTCGCTGTAAAATCGTGCCAGCGAGAGGACCAGGACGAAGACCATGGATTGCCATGCTGCGCTGAGGTCGAGAACATCACCCGCGCTAATATCGCAAAGCCATTCTTACCTACAGCTGATCACACAATCGTAACATCCACCGCCTCACTCCCATCATCATCATCATCGTCATCAGCCAGGTCTGTGGAAATGTCAAGCACCGGAGTGGGTCACTTGCAGGCCACGACAGGCACCAACGCCAGAGAGACGGAACTCCAGATTACGGCGGGCAAGATGATTGACTTCGCCATCGTCTTGCGCCCGCCTCCGCCTGCTACAATGTCAGGCTCTGGAGACTCCCTCATTCGATCGCTCTATCACTTCGTCAAATCCTTGCCAGAGGGCACCAACTTTTTCAACCAATGTACATATGAACCTCTGATTTTCAGCCCAAGCGGTGTTTTCATCGAAACCAAGATTGACAGCCGTCAGTATGCAGAGGCGCAGAACCAACTGGGCATCTGGTTGGCATCGTGGTTCGGGCGTATTCGTGCAATCCGTGAGTATATATCAGAATCGAGACAGGACCAGGGATTGACACGTACTCCTTGTATACCTGTGCTCCTGGTTGTGGCGGATGCGTGGCAGCTTTGGTTTGCTGTGGATGGAGAAAGGCAGATCGATGTTCTTGGACCGGTAAACTGCGGTGGCACATCAACGCTTGATGATGCATACCGGCTGTTCGCTGTGCTCAGACGGCTGGTAAAGTGGGTAGGGAATGGGGGCTTTCGTGCTTGGGTTGAGGAGATGGTGAGCCTCTACTAGTGGATACTAAGCCAGTCCGGTCACTGGAAAGACTGTAATGTTCACTCTGTAAAGACGTCACTACGGCGATATAGACGCAGATCTGTATCCACATCAACAGCATTAGCGAAAGCATTGACACCTAAGGTGATAAAATCCCACGTTTGATAAACGCAGCCGAGGTAATGGATAATCTCCTCATCGCAATGCAAAGCTCTATGCTTATGCAAGTTGCCAAGTTGCAGACCGTCCCATAGACCGGGAAACCAGAGGAGTCTGTTTAATGCCTGTACAATCTGCGTGTTTCGCCATAAGAATGTCTTCCTTGCACTTGCTGATTCGGGTAAGCCATTTCTTTTCATCTGATTTTGTGATGCCTGGGTTGAGCTGGATCTGATGATAAACCTCACCGTCTGTGTATGGCGCTTCAAAAGCATACGAATTCGTAACACTCCGGAAAGTCGAGTGGAATTGGCTCTGTTCTATAGCCAGTCCAAGTCAGCGGTCAGTTTGTGTGGAATGGGTGATAGCAATAGCGATAGCAATAGCCGAAGGTGTCGGTCCGAAGCGGACCGCTGCAGCTGGCCACTTCTGGCTGGCTGGCTGCGGATGGCTGCTTAGTCATCTCAGACAGCCATTGGCAGCAAGGGCGCTTGGACCGACTACTGGCCCGTGCACACCTTAGATTAGTCAGCCTTCTGGCTGCACCCTACTTGGGCGCTTTGCCGCCCACAAAGGGGTCAGCCAGAAAGACACACCAGACAGACCCACCGAATTGAAGCTATCAAGTAGCCACTTCGGTAACCCCTTCGAGTAATTACTCGTTTACGTGCCCAGCCAACACTAATTAGTAATTGCTTGGCAATCTCTAACAGAAAGGTATTAGAAGAGGTAGACCTTGCCGTCAACATTCCATACTTTAGTGTGCAACTAAGCAGGACGGTGTCTACGCTACAATCTTTATCAGATTAGCATACCAACATTTGACGTACTCCCTACTAATTAGCGACAATTAGCCCTTAAATAACCCGACTCCTTCCGGTAAAGGAAAGATTTAGGACCCATCGGTATGCTCTATCGTACAAGAAAATATCGTTAAGATTATCACGAATACCTACCACGACAATTATATCGACAAAAGCCCTCGAAAGTACTGTTTTAAGGCCACACTGCCTATTTGTACCGCTAAGAACCTGACTAAGTAAACGTGTAAATTGACAAAAGCCCTTAAAAACGCTCTTTTTAAGGCCAAAAGAACCCTCTACTAACTATTTAACTAATTGCCCTACTCCTTATAAATGTTGCCGTGGCATATATGGTAACTATAACTGCAAGGGGGGCTAGATAAGAAAATTTGAACGGTTACCACCTAAATGCTGTATAAACTATTTATTTGGTCTTGTAAATGGCACATCCTTTCGGAGCCCCGCACTGCCTATACGGCAACCCATTGGTGCCCTATACTTAAATATTGTAAATGGTTACCTATAAATTAACTACCGCCAAACGGTCTACTACACTTAACTATTGCTAAATAGTTACAGGCAAGTCTTTAGAGTACTTTTCTATATTAAAAAGCATGCTATAACATACTTTTATATTGTTTTTCTATTACTTTTAATTAAAACTATTGCTATTTACATCCTTTAAACTACTACTTGCCCTTTTTTATTACTACTTACCCTTTCTCTCTCTTACCATTATTACTTATATCTAAACTATTATAACTACCTTTTTTTACAACAATTTTACACCCTTTCTCGCGCCTTTCCTTTAATCTACTTTCTTATATGTAAATAGCAAAGGTTGCTGCTATATGTATTTTATTTACAGTCTTTATGCTTTGTCTCCACTATCTACGCGTTTTATTTTCTTTCCTACTCTTTTGTTTTTACTGTTTTTCAACATTAAAAACAAGAAAAGAAGAAAACTTTATATATAAAACTGTACGATAATACTTCTATTTGCCAAAAACCACCACCTACAGGTAAATGGTGTATTTGTGCCGGTTAGAAGTTACAGCCGAAAGAGTTTTGATATTCTTTATAGTAACTACATTAATAGTTTTTAATTATAATGGCAGAAAAAGACATGTTAGTTGTTACTACTAACTCTTTTGCTGAGAGCCTAGCGGCGAGTAAATATCGAGAAATAATTGTTAAGGAGGAAATAAAGGCAGACAATATTATAAGCCGGTACTATTTAGTTATAAAAGCTAACTGGGAAAAGGTTAATCTATTATTAATAGAGATATTGGTTGACGCCGAGAAGGTTGACAAGAAATGGGCCTCTATATATATCTTTAAAATAATAGAGAGGATACATTAAATATAATATATTGACAATGGCTTTCTACTTAATGCTTAGTCCTACTTTAAAGAGTAGATTACCAAGATAGTCGGTAAGGCTATTGTTGGTTGGAAGAAAGAACTTTAAAACCTTACTTGTTAGTAAGGTATCTACCTTAGTCTATGGGGAAGATAAATTAGACTATAAATCAATGCCTTCTTAACCTATAAGGAATGCCTTGTCTAGCTAACTAAAAAGCTTTTAGTATATTATTTATCCTTAGTTATACTTTTACGGCGCCTCTATGAGAGCTAGAAAGACTAAGGCTTAGACTTATAATGGCTTAATACGACTTCTGGATTCTATGTTGAATCCTGTGCTGGATTTTGTAGTAGAGATTGCTGATAATAATAAAGTTGTTACGAAGACTAAAGAAGAGAGCGTTGTTTTTTAACCACTATTATAACTGCCAAGTTGTATATCTCAGCCAGTAAGACCTATATTTTAACTAGGTTAGGTAATTAGCACTATATTAGAGTTACGGTAGAATACCGTATAGGCTTTACAATAAGTCTAATAGCTGCTGGCAAAGTTTTTATCAGACTAGTAATGGTTATAAGAAACATTATAGCTATAGAAATAGCAAGATGCTACTTAGTTGCTAGACTGGCAAGCTAATACCCGGCAATATAAGTAGCTTGATTAGATGTTTCCTAGCATACTATACCTTGCTGAAACCCTAAGACTATCTCTTATACCTCCGAATTTAGAAAATCTATACCGTATATTTCCTCCGAAATACTAAGGATATGCTGATCTTAAATTTAATAAGATTATGTTCTTTTCTAAGGCCTAGGATTAAAGGCTAAAATAGACCGGAGATACCTATAATCTTTTTGATAATAAGGTCTGTATTATGTTTTTTATTACTTGGTCTTGTAATATTACTCTATTATAATTCTATGTGATTTTTTTTTTAATTCTTACTAATTGTACCAAGCTATACTAGATTATCTATATTGGCCTAAGCGTGGAATTTTTAGAAGTCTATAGAAGACTTAAATAATATTTTGACACTAATACTAATTACTAGTAGTACTATAATGATTGGATGATAGTAATGTTTAAGACCCTTTGCCGAGATAAAGATAATATTAACAAGAGTCCTTGTAATATTCTGGCGCTACTTCTTAACAAATTATAGCTATATTAGTAATCACTTGGCTCTAAATACTAGGGTGACAAGATACTTTGTATAATAATACTTTGTGCCTACTCCGGAGTGTCTAAACTTAAATATATATTCTTTATGTCGCGGGCACTATATAAATATCTTTTCTAGGATCTACAATTGTTATTTAAGCTGAGTATTAACTATATAATACCTTAATAATTCCTTTAGGAAGGTAAGGTTAGTGTAGATAATAAGATATATTATCTTAATTGTCGGTATATAAATAATTGGCAACAAGGTTGCAAATTAGGCTTTTAAATACAATTTAGCTGTAACGGCTTCTGCAGTAATAACTGTCGCCATAGTAATGACTGCTGTTATGGTAATAGCTGCCGTCAAAGTAATAACTGTTGCCGTGGCTATTATTAAAAATGCTGCTTTATGTATAATAAAGAAGGATGTTGGTCTTTAAACTATATCTTTAAAGAATGTTAGAAGGTATATAAGTAGTATTTCTTGATTTGTAAAATTGAGGGATATTTAATGTTTAATGTTGAATTTGCTTCTTTTCTTGCCAACTTTAAAGAACTTAACGTTGCTTTAGAAGATACTTATA